>LBNU01036395.1:15654-26023 GCA_014162995.1 Artemisia annua | reverse complement strand
TTATTTATGCTATTATGTGGATTAGCATAAGCCCTGTTATGTCCCAATTATGCCCATCTCATGAACCGTTAATTCCTGCTGGGAAGCGCGAATGTTATAAATAGATCTATTGGGGGTAACTCCCCCGTTCGGATTGACCGAATAGGCAAACGAACGTATACCATGTCGAAACACAAGTGTCTGGGATAAACACTTGCCGGGCCCTGTATATGATTCCATACTTTGTGAGTATGCACACTGTTATAGCTTCGGTTGTATGAACTTAGTGCTAACGTAATAGACTATTTTTATATGACTTTATATGCGTTATAATGTTCATATACTAAACTCATGGTCCAAACTTATGATTTTACTGCTTAAACCTATAGACTCACCAGCTTTTTGCTGACTTTTAGCATGTTTTTCTCAGGCGTTTGAGTTGTTTATTATGGGCAAGGCATGGCAAGNTTGTATGAACTTAGTGCTAACGTAATAGACTATTTTTATATGACTTTATATGCGTTATAATGTTCATATACTAAACTCATGGTCCAAACTTATGATTTTACTGCTTAAACCTATAGACTCACCAGCTTTTTGCTGACTTTTAGCATGTTTTTCTCAGGCGTTTGAGTTGTTTATTATGGGCAAGGCATGGCAAGGCAATGGTCGTAACTATCCTCCGAAGCGTTTTCACACATTGACTTTGACTTGTTTTATTTGGACCACTAGACTTTGGGCTTATCTAATGACTTTAAAAACTCTGTTGTAAACTCGGTTTTTATTAAACTTAATGTATTTTAACAGAGTATGTATTCCGTTCTTTATTACCTTATGTTGTGATTTCAATTTAGTAACACCCCAGTAACATGTATGCTTCCGCTGGACCCGATTTTGGGGGTGTTACAGATTGGTATCAGAGCCTAGGTTATATTGAACTAGGTACATATAAAACCTAAACTATAACCGCTTTTACAAAAACAAGTCCCTATGACCACCACTTGCCTGCCTGCCTTGCTTGCCACTCTACTTGTTGGTTACTTGTCTTAACTATATGTTACACTCTACCGTATCTATATATATACATATACATATATATAAGTATTTCCATATACTTACACACTTATACCGTCTTTGTCACAGACCATGCCTCCTTTCGACGTCATTGAAGACATTTTACTCACCAACACTTCATTATCCCGCCTAATCACACTAGAATCGGGTCATAATGCCCCAGATCATGTCATTGCTGAGTCTGTACCTACCTCATCATTACCCATACAGCCTACATCCACTCCCATAGCTGATACCGCCACTACTCATACTACTCTACCAACCGAGATTCCACCCACCAGGCGCCGGACTACTTACAGGAGAGTCCGGGGGCGCCGCATTCAGTCATCATCCGCACTATCCTCACCAAGTAGGAGGACACGATCAGATTTTACGGGTACATCTACCTTACCATCACCTTACTCACCCAATTCATCACCCACTCACTCTCCACCCCGTCAGAGGCTCAGAAGAGCTACTGAGTCATATTCAGAAGAGTCAGAGGAAGATCCAAAAGAAGAGTCAGACCCAGATGAAGAGCTCGAGGAGGAGCCCTTACCAGCGGAGCTCACACCAAATGCCCAGATTCAGGGTGTGGTTACGGATGTTGACGTACCTTTAGGATTGGGTCAGAGAGCTGCCATGCTCCGTGCTAGAGAAGAGGGTTCGGATGCTGCCCCTACTACATTTGAGATTGGACAGAGCTCTAGGGGTGCTTATCAGAAAGAGGATGATGGAGTGACATGGAGAGACATTGAGTGCGTGTTTAGCACTGCACCTCAAGTGGAGAGTCCGGACTACACACCTACTACACCACCTTTTGTGGTACCACCCTCCCCAGTTGCTCTTCAACCAGTTAGCCCACACACTGAGGAAGAGGATTTGACTGATGGGGAGCGGATTATCCTACAGCTAGAGATGCACGAAAGTCTTTTCGATGATCATACTGACCGGTTGGAGAGGTTACAGGGACAGGAGCAGCGGGTTGAGACAGTCCACCGGGCTGCAGGTGTTTTGCTGGAGAGTGTTGATTTGATTAGGCAGGATATGCATGGTCTGAGAGTCAGGGTTGATGGGATGGGAGGAGATTTCGATTGTGGACTTCGAGATCTAGATGCTCGGATTCATAGCCAGGCCAGAGGAGTTACCGGGCTATACGGCAGGGTCGGAGAGATGGATAGGACTCTTTAGATTGCACAAGACTCTGCTAGAACTCATTGGCAGTGGACTACAGCACTAGAGTCCATGCTGGCTGCAGATATGAGATACGCCCGGGAGACTCGTAGGCGTATCGAGAAGCTGGAGGCCACTCAGCATGAGCTCATTGCAGGGATCGAGCGACTGCGCCATGAGCGTGATCAGATATAGACTTCGCTAGTAGTTGACGTTGTACCCCACTAAACTGAGTAGTCATCAGTTAGTGGTAGTTATGCTTTCTTTATGTATCCGAATCTAGTATTTTTTCCTTTCATGTATCCGCAGCTTGTAATTTTCCAGACATGTAACAATTCTAATCTATAACAAGCTCGTTTGTTTACTCTATTGTGTCAATTCTTACATAATTGATTTTAATCATATACTCTGCTAGTGTTGATCTTACTCTTGAGTAACAACAATTCCTCTTTATGAAATCTCATGTATCTTTATCTCGTTTTGGCGATATAGCAAGATGCCTCCCAGGAAGAAGTCAACTAGGACTGCTCGTGCACAACCAGCCTCAGCCAGGGTTAATGCAGCAGCTCCACCTGTGAACCGAGCTATACTTGATCAGTTAGTAAAAGAACGGGTAGCAGCAGCACTAGCAGCAACGAAAAATTCAACCACTGATGTTGGAAACTCAAGAACTACAAACAGAACAACCGCGGCTGTAACTACCAGGAATTCAGAAAGACCATGACTGATTTCTTTGGGGGAACTGAGGGAGCCGTTTACTTGATCAGGTGGGTGGAAAAGTTAGAGACTGTGTTCAGGATATGTAGTTGTGCGGATGAAGACAGGGTTAAGTTTGCATCATTCACCTTCAAGGATGCTGCTTTAACCTGGTGGAACAATTATCTGAAGTCCGTCGGCTTTGACGTCGCATACTCTATGCCATGGGAAAACTTCAAGGACATGGTGCTCAAAAAGTATTGTCCTCGCAATGAAGTTAAAAAGTTGGAGGTCGAATTTTGGAACCTCAAGGTGCAGGGTACTAACATGGCGGCATACAACCAACGCTTTCAGGAGTTGGCTTTGCTATGCCCTGAGATGGTCCAAACTGAGACTCGCTTACTCGAGAGGTACATTGGGGGATTACCCTAATCCATCAAGGGTAATGTCACTACCTCTGAGGCGGCAGATCTTCACGAGACTATGGAAGTGGCCAACAAATTGATGGACCATGTAATTGAGGATTCGGCTGAAACTATGGCGACTAATAAGAGGAAATGGGATGATCACTCCCGAAACAACAACAACAACCATCACCCAAACAAGAAACAAGAAGTTGCTAAAGTTTATGTTGCGGGGCCGACAGAAAAGAAGGTGAATGCAGCTGGTCCAGCAGAAAAGAAGGGTTATGCCGGGAAACACCCGTTTTGCAATCGCTGTAAACTCCACCACAGCGGACCGTGCACAGTGAAATGCCACAACTGTCAGAAGGTTGGGCATATGACCAAGGATTGTAGGTCGAGGACTCTCGCGACTGCACAAACCACACTTGGGCAAAACCCGAAGGCTAACGTAACTTGTTTTGGGTGCGGGAAAAGGGGGCACTACAAGAATGAGTACCGTGAACCAAGAAACCAAGGTGCTGGGGAAATCAAGGTACTGGTGGAAATCGAGGGAATCAGAGGACGGGTGAAAATCAAGGCTACCCAGGGAATGAAGAAGGAGCCCGCGGGAGGGTTTATGCAGTGGGCAAAGTGGAAGCCCAACAGGACCCAAACGTTGTGACGGGTACGTTCCTTTTAAATAACCGTTATGCATCCATATTGTTTGATACTGGGGCAGATAGGAGTTTTGTTTCAACTGCATTTAGTCCACTACTTTATATTGCCCCGACCCCTCTAGACAACGTATACAACGTGGAGTTAGCTAATGGGAACGTAGAAAGGGTAGGTACTATCATAAGAGGTTGTACCCTAAACCTGCTAAATCACCCATTCAACATCGACCTTATGCCAGTAGAATTGGGTAGTTTTGACGTTATTATCGGTATGGATTGGTTGTCAAAGTACCGCGCCGCCATCATTTGCAATGAGAAAATCGTCCGGTTGCCTTATGGGGATGAAGTCCTAATCGTAGAAGGCGACATGAAGGACAGAAGGAACACGTCAATGCTAAACATCATCTCTTGCACAAAGGCCCAGAAGTGCATCGAGAAAGGATGTTGCCTCTTCCTAGCACAAGTAACCGAGAAGGAAGAGAAGGAGCCCGAGGGAAAACGGTTGGAGGATGTACCAATCGTGAGAGACTTCCCAGAGGTCTTTCCTGAAGAATTACCTGGGCTACCGACAAGTCGAATTTCGAATCGATCTAGTGCCTGGTGCCGCACTTGTGGCACGAGCACCTTATCGATTAGCTCCGACGGAACTACAGGAACTATCGAACCAATTTTTGGAACTTTCGGAGAAAGGATTCATCAGGCCGAGTTCTTCACCTTGGGGAGCTCCGGTCTTATTCGTCAAAAAGAAGGATGGGTCTTTCAGAATGTGCATTGACTACCGAGAACTGAAGAAACTAACCATCAAAAATCGATACCCACTTCCGAGGATCGACGATCTATTCGATTAACTCCAGGGTTCGTGTGTTTACTCAAAAATCGACTTGAGATCCGGATACCATCAACTTAGAGTTCGGGAAGAGGATATCCCGAAAACGGCCTTCAGGACTCGTTACGGCCACTACGAGTTCCAAGTCATGCCTTTTGGCTTAACCAACGCACCGGCGGTATTCATGGACCTTATGAATCGGGTGTGCAAGCCGTACTTGGACAAATTTGTAATCGTCTTTATCGACGACATCCTGATTTACTCTAAGAGCGAGAGGGAGCATGGGGAACACCTTAGACTAATTCTAGAATTGCTAAAGAAGGAGGAGTTGTATGCTAAGTTTTCAAAGTGTGAGCTTTGGATACCAACTGTACAATTTCTGGGTCACGTGATTGATAGTCAAGGCATTCACGTGGATCCTGCAAAGGTCGAAGCAATAAAGGATTGGGCGACACCCACAACACCTACTAAAATACGCCAATTCTTAGGGCTTGCTGGTTACTACAGGAGGTTTATAGAAGGGTTCTCGAAGATAACAAAGCCTCTAACTAAACTAACCCAGAAGAGTGTGAAGTTCGACTGGGGAGATAAGGAAGAAGAAGCCTTCTAACTCCTTAAAGGTAAGTTGTGTAGTGCACCTATCTTGGCCCTACCTGAAGGCAGTGAAGATTTTGTCGTTTACTGTGATGCTTCACACAAAGGTTGGGGAGCCGTCCTAATGCAATGAGAGAAGGTGATAACATATGCCTCTCGACAACTGAAAAAGCATGAGAAGAATTATACTACACACGACTTTGAATTGGGGTCCGTTGTGTTTGCCCTTAGAATCTGGAGACACTACCTTTATGGCACCAAGTGTGTAGTTTACACCGACCCCAAGAGCTTGCAACATATCTTGGACCATAAGGAGCTTAATATGAGACAGCGTAGATGGTTAGAATTACTCAGCGACAATGATTGCGAGATTCGATACCATCCAGGCAAAGCAAACGTGGTAGCAGATGCTCTTAGTTGGAAAGAATGACCAAAACCCCTGAGGGTATGATCGTTGGGTATGACAATCGTTTCGCCCCTCCCATCGAAAATCCTTGAGGCTCAAGCCAAGGCACTCAAAGACGAGAACAGACCCAACAAGAAGATCTACGGTATGCTTGAAAATAAGAATGGTTGCGTGAAGAGATCGGATGGAATGTTGTGTTTCAAGGACAGAATTTGGGTCCCACTCTACAGAGGGATACGTGACCTCATCATGCACGAATCCCACAAGTCTAAGTACTTCATTCATCCAGGAGCCACTTCATTCATCCAGGAGCCGACAAAATGTACCTTGATCTGAAGAAACTATACTGGTGGCCTAACATGAAGGCCGACATTGCTCGTTACGTCAGTCATTGTTTGACTTGTTCCAAAGTTAAAGCTGAACACCAACGGCCATCAGGTTTACTCATACAACCAGAAATTCCCGAGTGGAAGTGGGAACGCATAACTATGGACTTTATCACCAAGCTACCAAGGACATCAAGCGGTTATGACACCATTTGGGTAATCATTGATCGTCTAACCAAGTCCGCCCATTTCTTACCAATCAGGGAGAGCGACAGCATGGATAAACTTGCACGGCTATACATAAAAGATATAGTGGCACGACATGGTGTTCTGATTTCTATCATCTCCGACAGAGATAGCCATTTCACGTCAAAATTTTGGAGATCACTACAAGATGCCTTGGGAAGCGACCTGGATATGAGCACCGCCTACCATCCCCAAACAGATGGTCAAAGTGAAAGGACCATTCAAACCTTATAATACATGCTACGAGCATGTGTGATATACTTTGGAAACGGTTGGGATAGGCATATGCCATTAGCCAAGTTCTCTTACAATAATAGCTATCACACAAGCATCAAAGCTTATGAGGCACTTTATGGTCGAAAGTGCCGATCACCTATATGCTGGGCTGAAGTGGAGAAAGTCAGCTTACTGGTCCTGAACTAGTACAAGAAACTATGGAAAATATTGTGCAAATCAAGAGCCGGCTGCAACGGACTCGAGACCGTCAGAAAAGCTACGCTGACCAGAGACGAAAACCACTCGAGTTTCAAGTTGGAGATCGAGTCATGTTGAAAGTTTTGCTTTGGAAAGCGTGGGAAGTTAAATCCTCGATACATTGGACCTTTCAAAATCCTCGCTAGAATCGGGCAGGTAGCCTACCGACTCGAGCTACCTCAAGAGCTCAGTTCTATGCACAACGTCTTCCACGTGTGCAACCTTAAGAAATGTCTCTAAGACGAAACCCTTGCCATTCCTTTGGAGGAAATCCAGATCGACGAGAGATTAAACTTTATTGAAGAACCTGTTGAAATAATGGACCGAGAAATCAAACGGCTTAAGCAAAGCCGCATCCCTATCGTTAAAGTCCGTTGGGACTCTCGAAGAGGACCCGAATACACGTGGAAGCGTGAGAACGAGATCAAGCATAAATACCCACACCTATTCTCAAATCCATCGAGTAATTCTAAGTGAAAGCCGAGGACGGCTTTCCTTCTAAGGCGGGGAGGATGTGACAAACGGTAATTTTCCACCAGTATTTTAATAATAAATATCAATTTATTATGTTCTAACTATTCAAACTGAGCACTCTTGAGCTTGCATAACTATTTCGGGAATACGAACCCGCACACTGTAGCTTACAATAACTCATTTCATGGTTTATCTTATCAAAAAATGTAACTATTTCGTTTTCTGACTATTATTAATCATTTACGAGAAGTTATCTCGCACCAAACACCACACGCGTACCAACACAAATCCTAGTAACGGCATGGATCCTATATTGGTTATCCGGAGTCAAAATGGTGTTTTATATTACCTTACGAAAACATTCTCATAAATTATATATACCCGTGCTCACGTTAGCCTGGGAAAACTCAATTACACCGGAACTCAACGGAACACAGAGTACACCTAAACCCACAAATCAATACTCACTTTCATTTAAACTAACCTTACTTTTATTTACACTCACCTTATTATTTACCTTTCACTTTTAATTAAAACTAAACAAGACAAAAATCAAAAATAAAAGAGATAAAGATAAAAACGTTTTATCCCCACACACCCACTACTTCTCCTTCTCTCTCTTTTAACCTGATAAAAGTAGATTGGCATCTTCCCCCTCTTCCCCATAATTTACGTCATCATCATACCCACCTGGTAAACCCAGGTCTGATCCGACTCAATGGCAACAAGGCTCCAAAAGTTGGTCCCTATCATCAGACTGATCTCTTTTCTCTCCCCCTCGAAGTCAACTAATCACAACAATAAGATGATGAGAGCTAAGGATGATGGTATCTTCTATAGACATGGCGTGTCTGAAACCAAAGAAAGGAGAACCAACCATACTTGTTTAAATTCTTTTATAACGGTAATAGATCCACAAGCTAAGCCACACTTCCAAACACTTCACTCAAAAATTTCTCTCAAACCAAAGAGGTCTCCTGTGGTGGTTAGCTTGTTTGGATCGAAGCCGGAGTTATTGTTGTTTGAAAAGTTGTTAAGCCCTTGTCAATCGATTCATCCATCTTGTGTTGTAAGGATCTCAAACCCTTGTTTTGTTACTCTCATTCGAATTTATGTTTCTGGAAACTGAGTTTTGTGTAATATCTTGTGAATTGTTTGTATCGTTTTCTTTGGTGATGTTATTTAATTGTTGACTTCAATTCATAATCTGGGATTAAATCTACATATTTGTTGTTGTTGTTAGTGTGTGGCATAAGTATATTTTCTCACAATTAAAACCTGCATATTGGCTCGAAATCGGAAGTGCTATCTTTCTTGGCTTACTTTTGATATTTTGTTGATTCTGTTTTGACGCTACGTGTTGCAAACCTGGGTAGAAAACCCGTAAGGGTTCCAGGTTATATTTACTTGTTTCATTAGAAAACGGTTGACCTTGCTCCGACTTTAGGACAAACCTGAATCTGCTCATGTATTTCGTGGAATAGATTGGTCATTTGGTAACATGTTAGTCTTGGTTCGTTCTCCTTCGCGAATCATTAAATTCTAATACATTGCGTTCAGTTTGTTTATTGAATTTGGGGTCGCGATCGAGTCTCGGGTAAACAATAGTTGGGTGTTTTGCTAAAAGGATAATGGTTCTCTCTTTTGTTCTATATCTACTGTCGGGAACCCCCACCACAGTAGGGATTTGTTTTGGTTTCACTCATTTTGCGACCGAACCTTCATACTTCACCACTAGTAAATCATAAGGTTTTCAAAATTTTTTTTGGGCTAAATGGTCTTGTTTATCCTTTGGTTGAAACCACAGTAAGAGTATGGTTTTGTTTTTACACCACAAACTACAATTTCATCTATAAAGAATAGAACGGAATTGATTCAAATTGATTCTAGTGACCTCCGCTTCACTTGTAGTGACATGAGAAAATCAGTCAAATTCAGTTTATACAGTAAATCAGCACAAATGGACCATAGCAAATAATTCAGCAAAAACACACTAATTCTGTATGCAACACTATGATCAACAACCGAACTAGACAAAAGCATGCAAAAGGCATAATTACAATAAAGTTGCCCGCGAGTGATAATCCCCAGTCACTCGGCAAAAAGATCGTCATGGTATACGTTCGCCTTAACCATGGCATGGCCAACCGAACAGAGGAGTCACCCTCAATAGATCTATTTATATCATAAGCATTTCCCAGCGGGAATTGACGGTTGTCGATGGTGGGCAAAGTGGGATTTAAGCAACTTAGGTTTCCGCATACCAGTGTGTAAAAACAAGCTCAGTTTTGGTCCATGAAAACAATTTTACATGTTTCTCACCCCCAAGGTTTATAAAACAGTACTTATAAGAAAATGAGGCTATAAACTCACATATACATTTCAAGCACTTGTGTCCATAGTGGAATAATCCAGTTTGTAACGATAAGTCAAGTCATGCGGTTGAATAACCGAACAAGTAATTTAGCAAAGCACATAAAGTTTTCGAGTAAAGAATTCATTGTTTAAGTAATGCAAATACTGGATTTAGTAAAACGAGCATGTATTCTCCCCGAAAACAGTTGTAAAACGAGTAAAACAGGGGGTATGAACTCACCTCAATATGAAGCAACGCAAAATATCACAACTGACACAACTGGCATCTAGAGCAGATCACAACGGTATCAAGAGATATAGAACGGTACAGAATCGGCACAACCTAATATATATAGTCATCTAGAAGTACGTCTCGTAAAGTAAAAGAGTTTTCAAAAGACAAGCGTCTTAGTTTTCGTGTTTTAAATGTTTTGACTCCTTTGAAAAAGGTTTTATGTGTGACCATGTGCTCGCGTATTTCTTGCTTGTTATGTGGTACATACATTTCAAAAATAGTTTATGGGAAAAGCTCTTGGTGATGGCTTGTGGTGAAAGTGTATGGTGAAAGTTTGTATGACGGAACATCCGTACGTCGTATTTATCGTTACAATCCATAAGTAATATATATATATATATATATATATATATATATATATATATATATATATATATATATATATATATATATATATATATATATATATATATAT
>LBNU01036395.1:2178-15533 GCA_014162995.1 Artemisia annua | reverse complement strand
TACGTTATGAAAATAGTCATTGTAAGTTCAAATATATGTCAAAACTCATTTTCGTCACCCGAAATGCTTATTGGGCCTAAAATCCCTTATTGGGCCCAACAGTCCAATTTTAGCCCGAAAACCATTTAGCCTTTTTATGTTACGATATATATCGTTATATTTCTAAAAATTAATTTAACACGTTCGTTATCGCGTTTAGTCAAAAGTCAAGTGGGTTGGGTTTCGTATTGGGCTCGGCCCAACAGTCCACGAATACCCCTATGGCCCAAAATATTTATTTAAGTCCAAATTTTCTTATTAGTAACATTAATTACGTATCGAAATTTAATTAAACAAATTAAGCCCTTATAAATAAGTTGTTAAGCCAAATAGTCAAGTCAAAATTCATATTATTCAACCCAAATAGTACCATTCGACCAAAAATGGTATTTTTACTAGTTAATCACAATTAGTTATGGCTAATTCGATAGGTATTCCAAATTAGGTTTTCAAGCATAATTTCCACCATTTCACCACTTGAGCCAAAATTTTATGTTTTTCAAAACCCCAATAATTTCGTAATATTAATAGTAGCCGATTTATGTATATACTCATAAAAGTGTATATATCGTCTTAAACTCGCGTAATTAACACTAATCCCATTTGTATCATCAAACTAGTACCACAAGCAACAAGATTTATCACACAAGCAAGAAATACTCTAATTTGTACAAAAACTTCAAGAAAACTCGAGCAATCTTAATTATTACCAAACTATAGCTTTTTCATTTTAGCCAAACATATACATTTAACATTTGGTAACACTATTAGACATCACAAGAACATGATATGAACAAGATTAGAAAAGTTTTGATGAAACCTTACAATGATGGTGTTTGTACGTGGCTAGCAAAACCAAGGGAAGACCCAAAATGCTTCAAATTAACCCAAATCATGTTCCGATTACCCCAAAACTCTTGAATTTAATACCCAAATCAAATTGAACTTCAAAAATTATTTGTGTATCTTTGTGTTTACGTGGAATTCGGCTAGGAAGAAGAAATAGATGAAAAATGAGTTTGGTAGGTTGAAAGGGTGAAGGTAAATGTATATTAGGTTATAGATTTGGGTAAAAGGGTGTTTCTTGGGTAAAAGGGTGTTTTAACATGTGATGCTTAGTGGGGAAGGGATATGGCCGGTCTAGGGAGTATCCAAGGGAGGTGAGAAGAGTAATTTTACTCCTCGTTGGTATATCGTGTGTTGGTTTAAGCTTAAATGTGACCGAAACGTCCCGGTTTGACCTTTTTTGACACGTACACGTAAAATAAAGTTTTTAGCCACGTTTTGGTCAGAAATGTAATAAAATGTCAGTACTGACTCAAAAATATTTTTTTACTTGACTTTTACCGTAGGTACTATAGTGTCGGTTCGCGTGCGGCGTTGTTTTTTAGAAAAATGTGAGAAAGCTCTCAGTAAATTACGAAACTTGTCAGTAACTATTCGAAATGGATTTATTTATATTTACTGACAAAAATATACTATTATAATGATGATTGTAAGCTACAGCGTGTAGGACAGCTCCCGAAAATGTTCAGAAATGCTCAAACAAATATCCATTTATGCATAGAAATGCCCAAATTAGTTATAATAAATAAATATTTATTATTAAAATTAGTCTGGAAAATTCTGGTTTGTTACAATCGACCCTCCTTAAAGGAAATCTGTCTCGAATTTCAGTTTATGTTATCCGATAAAATGAGGTTTGGGAAGAGATGTTGGTACCCACAACCGATTTGAGTCTTACCGNAATTTTTTCAGAATTCTTATCCAAAGTAACTAAATTGACAAAAAAAAAAACGATTTGAGGTAATAATTGATCATAATATCACGATTTAGGGCTTAAATGACCCCCTAAAAGCGTAACAAATTTCTCCTTATCAACATACATACCGATTCTTAACATCTTCCGGCAATCCGCTTACTTTAACAAAACCATTTTCATCAAAATCTTCACGTAGTAGTAGTTGGTTATTATAGATACTTACGTTTGGTCGTTGAGTTGGTGGGCTCGCTGTTTTGATTGGTGCGTTGGTACGTTTGTTTATGCCCTTAAGCCATTGCCATGTGTTGTATGCTTGATTTTGTTGCTCCTGTTTTGATGCAAGGCAAAATGCGCTATTGTTTAAAAGATACTGGTTTTCCCACACCATTACATGGTTTGTTTAATGAGCCCTTTGTCAATAATGTTTTAGGGCAGCCGTTACAGGAAATCGCTCTTAAGAAGATGCAAAAGCTTCTTGGTGGCGAGTTTCACCTTGCTATTACCAATTGTGTTGAGATTTATGAAAGTAGTCTAATCCACCGGTAACACTTTTGTAAAGACAAAAAAAAGCGGCATGGGGGTGGCAAATTGTCGTAGTCTATATAGTACGTAACCATATTTATGTTACCTATTAAGCTGAATATGTCTAGTTAAAACGTTGTGTCTTTGTTTTTCTTGAAAAGGATAGATATATGAAACAAATCTTTGGCTTTTTCCGACCGACCAAAGAAAGAAAACAAAGCAACACTGTGTGTTGTTGTTATTGTTTAGATATGAGGGCTTTTGGGTTGAGGAGGTAAAATTTACAATGTGTGTATTAAAATTGTTTGGTGAGAAGCTATTAAATAATGCTCCTTCTGTTTGAAACTTTGAATTCACATTTTGTGTGTGTTTGACTGTTTCCAAAGTTAGGTTTCTTATTTTTACCACAAATATCTACTAGGTAAATGAATGGTGTACGATTCACATATCTACTCACGTTTTGTGTGTGTTTGACCGTTTCCAAAGTTTGAGATTCAAATTCACAAAATTGGCCCAAGTTGTACTTGGTACTAAATCATGAATACATAGGGGACCAAGTTACATGGAACATTATTGATCTACCTTGGACCACTTCCTTAATTACTTGACCAAATGACTTCGGGCTGAAATTTCATGTAACAAGTTTGATAACTAAACAAGACTAAGCTTTGAGAACTTTTTTTTTTTTGAGAACTTAAAAGGGTGAAATACCACTAAATTTAATTAGTAGCCAATTTTTAATGTTGTTACATGAAATTTCAATGTTTTTCTCATACAGAAAAAAGACCATCATATCTTTATTATTGGTCTATATATATAACTGACGGGCGTGTTCAAAAAACACGTGAAATCGAGAAAACATGGAACTGAAGAAAACGAAAAAAAAATCTCGTTTATTGGGGTTTGGTTTGGGTTTTTATTTTTAGATATCCGCGGTTAACCGAACCATGTATAATTACATGAAGATTTTTAACTAAATATTCAAATAATTTTACAAGTATTGGTTATACTAGCCGAGTACCCGCGCTACGCGGCGGGATGTTCTAAGGTGATATTTTATGTCGATCTCAAATATTAAAGTATTAAAGTTCATAGTTGACGACAATTTGATTAACTTATAAGGACGCACTTGCAAAGTTTATAGTTGACGACAATTTGATGGACTTAGGGCGCACTTGTAGGACATGTAATTTAGTTGGAAAAGATACAAAGTGATGAACATTTACGTGTTTTTGTCGATTTAACGCAAAAATGTTGAACATTTCACGTAACAAACAAACAAACTTAAGATATGTGTTTGTGCCATTTTTTGGCTCTTGATTCTTTGTTGCTTACTTCACTTCTCTTCTTAGCTTGTATGCAATGTGGCTCGTTTAGCTTTGCTTCTTCGCTCGCTACGTGTTGTGGCTCACTTCACATCTTGGCTCGTAATGCTTTGATTTTCTTCTTTTTTTTCTTTAATCACTACCCGTTGTGGCTCGCTTTAGTTCTATTTTTAGGTTTCTACACATTGAGTTTGCTTCGCTTCGCTTCTTGCCTCACGAAGTGTTGTAGGTCACTTCATTTTGCTTTGTGGAACCCTAAGCATTGTGGCTCACTTAACGTAATGCTAATAGTAAATGATAAACATTCCTACATTTTAAGCCTACAATTATAAATATAAAAAGCATTGAAAGTCATCAAGCTTCTTTAAATCCCACCAGCTTCCTTTAAGTTTTAGCAAAATGAACCCAATAATTTGTAATCTAACTCGCTCAAAGTCATCAAGTTTGCTAAAACTGAATATGACTCGTGTTTTACATATTGCTTATGAAAATATGTCACTAAAAATTGTAGGGTGTGACGCATTCCCAATTTATCCTTAAATTAAGAAGAGTTTCTAACTTATTCCAAAACCACCAGAAACTATCCTTAAGTATCCTTAAATTAAATCAGTCAACATTGATCTATAAAATAATGCTAACTGATTTTCTTGTACCCTAAACTAACTCGTATTGATCAACTTGACTGTCAGCCACTACACATCAAACTTATAACCAATCACTATAGCAATCAAAAAGCCTTTCAATCTATGTCATATTATAGCAACACGAAGCTTAGTCACGTAATACATTCACTATAAGCTCACACACTTCACACCCGATGCATACTTACTTAGAAAACAATGTTATCCCATATATATATTAATAGAGGTTGCAATATAAATGGGTTATGCAGGTTATATGTTTTATACTTTTATGTTTGACGTGTCAAACAAACGTTGTCTGAAGTGTTCATTCTATGCTTAAAACCTCCTCAATGATTAGTCAACATACCAAAAGTTTAGATAAACGGGAAACATGTCGAATAGGAAAACATCATGCTTCTGGCTTCTTGACACCACAATTCAAGCAGAAACTGGAAATCCCACGCTTATATCGAGAACCACATACATCACAGAACTTTGCAGTAGGTGGTGCCTCCAATCGGCTTCTGAAATAGCCTGAAATAGGATTCCGCTGAGCACGCCTATACTTGTGCCTTGGAGCATTAAACTTGTAGTCATGAGGAAATACCACCAGATCACTACGACCAGTCAACCGCTTAAACCATTCTGCATCGTCTATTTGTTCAACAATTGGCTTCTCAATAATATCCAGACCAATAACTACACAAACTCGAAATCGCATCTTTTCCGGTGTCCCAACCACTAATTCAGGAAATCTTGACCTTGTCTCAACAGAGGTAGTAAGTTCCCGTCTTTTGAAAGTGCAAGGACCATTTATAGGAAACTTCTTTGCAAGCTTCCTGTACAACCCACCTGCAGCTTAAAGTGAGAGTCCAATTGTCTTGTCATGCATACCATCCAATGACAATATTCTCCTATTTACTTCTTTTACCATACTTTCATACATATTTGCGACATACATTAATGGTAATACGAACTGTGAATCACCTACATACTGAACGTCTCGCCTTTTTGTTGCTCAGATCTTCTTCCACGGATTGAGATATAGCATCAGTCTCACAATTTGTTACTTCAACGACATGTGAACTAATGAAATTATCCACAATGAAATCCAGAAATCTAGCTCTTGCTACTTCTATTGGTGAGACATCAAAGGGAGAGATAATGTTATATACATCCCTTCTATTAAGGCTTGAGTGACCTTCATCCATCCCTACATTATAAGGTGATGAAGTATTATGATAGCTATCATGCACGCAATCAAGAGCAACAAAATCATCTTCATTGTCTAAGTTGTCGCTGTGAACAAAATCACGGTCTACTGTAGGTTCAGTAATCTCCCCCACACGTCCATCCAAGTGATTGATCAGTCCCATTGAAAACACAAAAAACTGAAACAAAGCCAAAAATATGAAAATGAATACTTAATGTTTGAGTCAAATGCACAATTAAATATATTTATCAAAGCTAATTATATCTTTAATCATACAATAGTGATAACTACTACATATAGAGAACCAATAAAGCAATCTAATCGAGCGTGCATAACACAGTAGCAAACTAACTCAATGTGGGAAGGGATCTTATATATGTGATGATGTACACCATAGCTAATATCAAGTGTAATGTAAAGCACAATAGGTATATACTCTAAAAAACTGGATCCACATATCTAAGAATATATTGCCTACAGAATTAAACGTAAAAATATTAATATTGGAACATACAAATGTTATTAGATAACACTTTAGAGAAAAGAGATGTACGTGTTGATCACGATACAACCAATTTTCAAATATAAGTCCTCGCTATGTCAACATCTACACAAATTCTATTAACTATAAGGTAACATTATAGTATTTTATGCTATCCAAAGTGCGAAATTGAGATAATGTTAAATTTATTATACCCATTATCTTCCGAGATATGATGAAGTAGAAGGCAGTTGCAAAATAAATAAATAAATAAATAAATAAATAAATAAATAAAAATAAAAAAAAAATAAAAAAAAAAAAAATTAATGTGCCAACTGAACATATCATTCCCAAAAATGTGATTTAAACTAACTTACTAAAAAACTACAGTGAAAGGGAAATGTTTGGGATGGTAATAAAAAAAATTTGTGTTCCTGAGATTTTTTTGAAGAGGAAACAAAAGTAAAAGATAGTAAATTACACCAAAATTACTCTCCTAATCTTCTTCCAAAATTGGGATGAAATGGAGTGAAGTTAATTTTAAAGCCTTTTTTTTTTTTTTTTTTTTTTTTTTTTTTTTTTTTTTTATATTAGTTCCTTTTATTTGGGGTGCTCGGGGTATTAATTTCATAACTAGGAACATTTTAATATGCAGAAAAAAGGCTATTTTTCTAATATTCCTCTTTCCCTACTTTATATCTTCTCTTATATTTTCCTCTCCCATTATCTTCTTCTTTGTCGGGATTTTATAGCCGCAACATATAGTATCAATGGTAAATTTTATTCAGCAATAGATCGCAATCCGTGGTATGCTATATAGCATAATAGGTCTCATCTCCTTTTGATATATCGTTAAAGTTTATTCTAGCATTGATAACCCATATAAAGTTTGTCGTGATCAAGGATGTTTATTCTTCAACGTAAGTATTACACGTTGACGGGGCATTTAGCTAGATTGAGTCTTAATGAAATCGACAGAGGGAGCCTAGCGTTATTGATAAATTGGTGATTGTTTAAGGGATCGCACAAGCGCTTGGTTTGATCCATCTATCTAGATATAGGGGTATGATATTTTCAATGATACATATTACTTGTATCTTGCTTCAAACAGACAACTTTGGTTAAGAGTTTTCTTAAGCAACAGAATAAATGTAATACGCACTTGAAAATGTCTCTTCAGTTACCGTAAACTATTCCTACATACCGACACTATCTATCATGTTTTTCCACTGAGAACGTAATGAGCTGCAACCTGTAGACATGGGATGATAGTATCTATGTTTACTAGATGTGATCGATCGTGTAAAACACCTGTTATAAACTCAATCTCGCTGCTGATGTATAATTGATATGTAACTCGAATTTTTTTGATGAATTAGTTATAGAGTAACTTCTAGAATAATCAAACATTTTTAGTAAAACATTTACTTACTAAACATCTTTTATTAACATTTGTAAGCTACATAATATATACATTCTATAAAGTTTGTTTTATTTCTTAATATGGAATAGTGAAACTAGTTTACATCATCACTTGCATCACACAAGTCTTGTCAAGGAAATATTTGTATAAGAGACATGTTTTGTTTTGTTGTGATTCATACTCAAAGATCTCAAAGTTGACTTTGTGAGATCTTGAGAATATTAAGTTAGATTGTGAAATTTTTATGCAGGAATCTGTCAGACATGCTGGCGGAACCCTCGGGCATAACGGACGGAACCAAAGGATTGGTTCCGCCGTATCCGTGGGTTGATCTGTTTGCTTACCTATAAATAGCAACCCATTCTTTTAGTTTTTGTCATCACTTACAATCATAACACATTTCATATACATTCATTCTTTCATCTAACTCAGTTCCATTTACATATTTGTGATCTTCTTTTGTAGCAAGAAGGTCATAAGTTCATCCGAAAAGTAACAAGCTTCAACACAACGTTGCAAGACTTGTTAGCTTAGCATTGTGTAAACTTGTGTAGCATATACACCATTTGATTGTATCTATTTGTAGTGATCGGTTAGTATTTTAGTCCTTAAAATACATAGTGTGGTGGGAGTTGTTGTACCCTTGTAAAAGAACTACCGGGAGTGGTTGTACCCTTGTAAAAGAACTCGACATCTAGCTTAGTGTCAGAAATAGGTGTAAGCGACGTGTAAGGTTTTCTCCGCCAGTTAAAGGAGCTTGTTGACTAGTGCAAGAAACTCTCGAGTTGGATACTCGGGGCGTGGAGTAGGGCAAGGAAAAAGAGTCCTTGTAGCCGAACCACGATAAATACTCGTGTTGTGGTTTGATCGTTTCTTATTTTTACTCTTGCATATTATTTATTGCTTACTTGTTTAATTATCAATTACACGCAACAGTTTTCAAAGAAAATCAATTAAAAACCGGTAAACTATTCAACCCCCCTTCTAGTTTTCCACAATTGGCATCAAGAGCTACGTTACTCAAGATTTTAAAATATATTGTATCTTAAAACTTTGAACGATCCATGAATTTTGAAAACTTTAAAGAAGGGTAATCTATGCAAAGACCACCACTATTTGAACCAAATGGTTTCATATATTGGAAAAACCGCTTTGAAACTTATGTAAAATCAAAAGATATAGATCTATGGTATATTATTATTGAGGGTGATCACAAGGATACTTTTAAGGATATTGGAAGTGGTCGGGATGAGGATAGTTAACTTACTAAACATAGTGATGACCAAAAGAAACTAATTGCTAAAAACAATGAAGCTAAAATGATGCTTTATAATGCTTTACCAAAGAAAGAATATGAAAGAGTCTTTATGTGCAAAACCGCTAAAGAAATTTGGCAATCACTAATAATTACTCATCAAGGAAACTCACAAGTTAAGGACAATAAAATTGATCTCCTTGTCCAACAATATGAACAATTTTCTATTCCCGAAGATGAGACTATTGATAGTGCATTTGCTAGATTTAACACTATTATTACTTCACTTAAAGCACTTGATGAATCTTTTTGTAGCAAGACTTTTGTCAGGAAATTCCTTAGAGAACTCCATCCAAAGTGGAGAGCAAAAGTGACGGCTATTGAAGAATCTAAGGATCTTTCAAGCATGTCACTTGACGAGCTAATTGGAAACCTTAAAGTTCATGCAATGGTAATGGAAAAAGATTCGGAGATAGTCAAAGGCAAGAAAGAAAGGATTAAGTCCATTGCCTTGAAAGCTAGAGTTGAATCAAGTGATGACGAGGAATCAAGTTCGGATAGTGAAGATGAAGAGTATGCTATGGCGGTTAGAGAATTTAAGAAGTTCTTTCGAAGAAGAGGAAAGTTTGTAAGGCAACCTAAAGATGAAAATAAATTTTCACGAAAAAGTCATGATGACAAGAAAATCAAAAATGAAAGAAAGTGTTTTAGATGCGGAGATACAAATCATTTAATAGGAGAATGTCCAAAACCACCCAAAAACAAAACTCAAAGTGCTTTTGTAAGTGGTGCTTGGAGTGATAGTGAAAATGATGATGAAGAGCTAAAAAATGACGAGGTAGCTCTTATGGCTCAAGACTCAAATTGGGTACATTCCAATTCATCTTTCTCTTCTATTGATGATGACACTTTACAACAACAATACAACAAACTTTGTGAGTTAATCTTGAAAATCATAAACAAAAACAAATTTTTGAAAACTAAAAAGGAATTTTTAGAGAATGAAGTTTATGAATTAAAAGAAAAAGCTAAACGTTTAGAAAAGAGTAAAAACATTGACACAACATGCAAATCATGTCAAGAGTTTAAACTTGAAATCGAGAAGCTTAAGATCACGCAAGAAAATCTTATTAAACAAAACTCAAAATTTAAGAAGTTTGATAAAAGTATTAGTTCTGCGGATGAAATAATGAAACTTCAAAAATCACCCTTCGATAAAACGGGGCTATGATTTATGAAATCAGGGTCAATAAGTATTTTAAAGAAACAAGACGAAAAAGAACAAGAAAAGGAAAAAACACCTGCAGCATCCCACGGAACAGACGGAACCAACGATTTGGTTCCGTCCGTTGGACCCATTGGTTCCGTTGGAACTGCAGCAGAACAGAAAACTTTAGCAACTAACCGCATAGAATTTGTTAAAGTTACAAAAAAGTCCAGCACTAGTTCAACAGAAACCAAACTTAAACCAGCATTAAAATAGGAGTGGGACTTGCTAAAAAAGAATTTAGAGCTAGAACTACCCAAACAAGACCAAAAACACCTATATCCAAACGTCCCTTTCCAAAAAGCAACAACAACACACAACCCTATTTTCAAAATGGTTGGGGTCAAAACTTACCTAGACAACATCAAGTTCCAAATTATTTATCTTGGAACCCATATCCACCATTTTCTTACATGAATCAAGGTAATGGCATGTTTAACCAAAATGGACCCATGAGATATTGCGGACCAAATGTTTGAGTGCTCGTTACAAAATAGGTTTGCTTGAAAGTATGTTTGGAACCGAACGAATGGATCAAAGATAGTGGTTGCTCAAGACACATGATGGGAAACAAAAGTCTTTTCTCAACATATCAAGTTTACGGTGGAGGTAATGTCACCTTTGGTAGCAAGCTTAAAAAGTAAAATCATCGGAAAAGGTACCATCTCTGATGACTATCTATCTATTGATGATGTTGCGCACGTTGACAATTTAGGTTTTAATCTTCTTAGTGTTAGTCAACTTTGCCGTAAAAAATATAACGTCCTCTTTAGTGAAAACGAAAGTAAAATACTTAAAAATGGGATAACAATAGCTAAAGGAGTTCTTAAGAACAATGTATACGTCATGAAAATTGATAAAACATCTAGAGATAAACTTTGTCTTACCTCACTAGATGAAACCTCAACTCTTTGGCATAGACGCTTAGGCCATGCTAATATGAGACTCATTCAATCTCTTTCTTCTAAAGAATTAGTTAGAAACCTTCCCAAGTTGAAATACGACCAACACTTTTGTGATGCTTGTAAAATTGGTAAACAAGTTCATAGTAGCCATAAGGCTAAAAATATGGTGTCCACATCTAGGTGTCTAGAACTTTTGCATATGGATTTGTTCGGTCCATCCGCTATACAAAGTTATAGAGGTAACTTCTACACTTTAGTTATAGTAGATGATTTTTCACGATATACATGGACAAAATTTTTGAAGAGTAAAAATGAAGCTTTCGAACAATTTGAAATTCTTAGTAAGAAAATTCAAAACCAATTAGGAAATTGCATTATATCAATTAGAACGGATCATGGTCGAGAATTTGATAATGAAATACAATTGGTGAGTTTTGTGATAAAAATGGCATAACACATAACTTTTCGGCTCCTCGTACTCCTCAATCTAACGGTGTAGTAGAACGTAAAAACCGGACACATCAAGAGATGAGTAGAACAATGCTTAACGAACAAAATATCCCAGAAAAGTTTTGGTGTAATGCCGTTGACACATCAACTTATATATTAAACCGAGTCCTAATTAGACCCTTCTTAGATAAAACTCCATATGAATTATATAAAGGCAAAAAACCAACATTAGGATACTTTAAAGTATTTGGGAGTAAATGCTTCATACTTAACACCAAGGACTATCTTACTAAATTTGACCCAAAGTCTTATGAAGGTGTATTCCTTGGATATTCTCAAAATAGCAAAGCCTACATTGTCCTAAATAAAGAAACACTAAGAGTCGAGGAATCGTTGAACGTAACATTCGACGAAAGTCCACCTCCATCTAAGACATCACCTTTGGTAGATGATGACTTAGTTGAAAGTCAAGTTGTTAAAAATATAAATGATTTAGAAAATGACAAGAAAGATGAACTATTAAATAAAGAAATAGTTAACATTAAAGAATCTAAAAGTCATCCATTAGATAGTGTAATCGGTAAGCTTAACGAAAGAACCTTAAGATCAAAAGCTCAAAATGAAAGTAACTATTTTTGTTTTATATCAACCATTGAACCAAAAAATATAAACGAATCTATAAAAGATGAATCTTGGGTAATAGCTATGCAAGAAGAATTAAATCAATTTATTAGAAATAATGTTTGGACACTAGTTCCTCAACCAAAGAATCAAACGATAATTGGAACAAAATGGGTGTTTCGAAATAAAATGGATGAAAACGGAGTTGTATCTAGAAACAAAGCTAGGCTAGTAGCACAAGGTTATAATCAACAAGAAGGCATTGACTACGATGAAACTTTTGCTCCGGTTGCTAGGCTCGAGTCAATTAGAATCTTACTTCCATATGCATGTGCATATGACTTTAAACTTTTTCAAATGGACGTCAAAAGTGCATTCTTAAATGGTTTTATTAATGAAGAAGTATATGTTGCTCAACCACCGGGTTTTACCGACTTTGAAAAACCTAATCACGTATACAAACTTAAAAAGGCTTTATACGGTCTTTAACAAGCTCCAAAAGCATGGCATGATCGACTTAAGACTTTCCTAGTTAATCATAAGTACACCATGGGCTTAGTTGATAACACTCTCTTCACTAAGAAAAAGGAATCACACATTATTATAGTTCAAATATATGTTGATGATATTATATTTGGTTCAACTTGTCAAGACCTATGTGACGATTTCTCTAAAATCATGCATGATGAGTTTGAGATGTGCATGATGGGAGAACTTAATTTTTTCTTAGGAATTCAAATTAAACAATTAGAAGACGGGATATTCTTCAACCAATCTAAATGCATAAAAGACATTGACTCCTCCTGAATAGTCAACTAAGTCAACCAGGGGTTCCTGGTCAACCAAGTCAGGCTAAGAGAGAGAAATGATCAATTTATGATCCGTTTAAAGCACAGTGTTCTTACGGGTCGTTTAGTCCCAACGAGATTGAAATTGTGTTTGGGAAAACGTTTATGGAATGAGTGATTGGAAACAGTAACCAGATTAAGATTTTGATTGATTTTTACACTACTGATTGCTTGGAATTGAAAATGAAAATGCACAATAACAGATATGACAAATATGTAACACAAAATGTAATTAAGCAAAGTACAGGGACTAAAAGTGACAAGTTCTAAACTACAGGGGTGTAAAATGAAAATTTTAAAACTTTTAATCTTAAAGAAAATTAAAATCTAAAAAGAAAATATTTTACTAATATTATATTAATTTAATATTAATTATTTAATATAACTTATTTTAATTTAATTAAAAACTATTTAAACTATCCCTAAAAAGATTTTTATTACAAATTTAACTTAGAAAATTAGAAAATTGTTTTCTAAAAATCAAAAATGACTTAAAATATTTATAAAAATTAAAAAGAAATATTTTTGTCTTTTTGTGGGTTTTTTATAAATTAAAAACTTAATTATTATTTAAAATCTAATTAAACTATTTAAAAGGAAAACAATTAGAAAATGAAAAGA
>LBNU01036392.1:75177-121439 GCA_014162995.1 Artemisia annua | reverse complement strand
AATAATGAAGATGACGTCAAAGCAACCATTCACCATTGACGACCGACCCTTAGGGGGAGATTGTTGGGAACACGTTTCACGTTATTCAAGTGTCGGTCATTTGTTTATGATAGGTTGCTAGTTAAACTTATTATGTTTTATGTTTAATCATTTTATTATGAAAGTTTATGATGTAATGTTACTACAAGTGGAAGTCCAAGGGCTAGTAGTGTAAAGTATGGAGATGAATCTAGAGACCCTTGGACTCCCCTATAAATACAATGTGTAAGCCTTCCTTAAGGCTTGTTGGTTCTCATTAATACATTATCATTTTCATCATATCATTAGTAGAGTTCCTTCCATATTATTCTATCTTCTTCTTCTCCATTCTTGTTTCTTATTCATTCAAGTATCTTTGGTTGTTTATGCTAAACATGGTGACCTAACAAGTTCTTTGTCATCCATAAGCCCTAAAGAAGGGAGCCAATTGGCTAACGTAACGACAAAGAAAGCGATGCTGCCTTTGTATATCTTTCGTCATCCGTGTATGCAGATAAATCCGCAGGTAGCTTCATTGCTATTGCAATAAGTGACATAGATACTGTATACAGAGCGAAAAATTAGTTTGGAAACCAGAGTTTCCGTTGTCGAATTCCTTGGAAGGCATCGGCTGCCATTGCAAGAGTGCAAACCAAATATGCACCATCAATATACAACCCCACCCATGGCATGGCTTCCTTAGCATCGTCCAAATAAGGCATCCTTCTAGACGATATAGAACTAAAGATTTAATTTAATTTAGTAGAACAAGAGCTATCAAAGGCTTTGAGATATATATAAACAGAATTATAAAAATTAGCAAATTAAAGATACTTGTTTACGTGTGGTTGAAAATGTAGTAGTAAGCGTACACACGCATTACTTTTTCTTGGAACATGCATTACTGAACCGAGCTTGACCCAAAGTAAATGCATTACTGTAAATGTAGTGATCCAAATTTTAGCTGAGAAGTTAGGTCAGTATACTCTTCTTTATTGCTTTTTCCTCTTCTATTGGTGTTTTCGATAGCTTTGACAGTTCCGGCTTTGAGAAGAATTTTAGAGCATAAGTACAAGGAGTTGCACAAATTGGCTTCATACCCTCAAGATATAAAATTCTCCTCGGAAGAACTTGAGCACAATGTCAAAAAGTATTGGATGATGGCAGAAACTGGTAACCTCCAATTTTTGATTGCTTGTTCAGAGATTTCTTCTGCATTTGGGGTTATATGCTTATTCTTTGGTTTCAGTTCATTAATCCTGTTATTATGTGCATTTCTTGAATGTTATAATTTGGAAGGCTCAGATTATAAGTGGTCAATAAAAGTAATTGCCATCGTGCAATTATTTGGGGTTGCAATAGGTAATATAGCACCAATTTTTCGATGTTTGACGAGCATTAGTTATTTCAACCTCTCCACTAAATTAAGCAAGAACCATCTAAATGTTTTCAGAGTCGAGAAACGTTGGATCCAAATGTTTCAAGTGTGGAAAATCAGCCATATCATTTCACATATACCAGGCCGTCACTGCAAAATAATTTTCAATTTCCTCAAAAACGTGATTATAAACTTTTGCATTGCATTGCATTGCATGTAATGGCTAAATCGTATGTCTTGTTCCTATATTATTTTTGCACTTAGTGTTAATTTGGTGGTACTTGTGCAAGTTACTGATTAGAATCTTTAAAATGGAAGCAAATGTCTCTCATGACAATGTGATATCCGAGATGGAAAAATATACGCCTATGTATTACAAATTGAAGATGATATAAAGCTTTCAAAGAGAGTACAAAAGAATACTCTCAACTCTATAACTCGGCTTCTTCAGGCGTCTGAAAAAGAAAAGCCTAAAAATCTGATAAAGCTTCTAACAAAATTTAAAGGATTCAGTTGAGCATTAAAGTTTGATAATGACAAGGTACACCCTTTATGTTCAGAAGAAGCCCATAATTCTTGGAGTCCGGTAGCAGTGACGTTAACAGCCATTGTTGTTGCACTTCCTAACATAGCATAGGATAACGTCAAGGGGTTACTTGTAAGCATGACCGAAGGTCTCGAATTTGTAAAGCATATCGAAGAGAGCCTCAATGTAAATGAAGAATTAGTGAAGGCAAGAAAAGCATCTATACGTGTGGGCATAGAAGTTGAAGTATATCGTACTTGGCTACAATCTGATCTTAAAAAGATGGCTTGTGAAGGAAAAAAAATCAAAAGACATTCTTGAATGGTTGGGTGATACAGCAGAAAAAATAGTACAGTCCAAGAGCAACAAAGATGGAAGCCTAGATTACTCACATGAAAATGTTCTTGCCGCGAACACCATGTACCGAATAAGCCAAACCATACTGATCTATTGCACCGAACAAGAAGAGTGGCCCAGAGATGAGGAAGTCTTTGAATGGGTATCGAAAATAATTGCAGATATATTTTTAACTTGCTTTACCAATTTACCACGCATCATAACCATGAAGTGCCATCAAGATGCAATAGAGAAAAGGCAAGGCAGCATCCGCACCGCAGCTCATATTCTTGGAAAATCCAAAGTGATCCTGAATATCCTTAAAGAGCGCCAACTTCCTAATAACCTTGATATGGATTCTATGGCATACCTTGACAAGTGGCGCGCACTGCTGAAGAGTTAGATTCTCCAAGTCGTTTGAATGAAGATTCTATGGTTTAATACATTTATGTATCTACTAGAATAAATTGGTTAAGTCAAGAAAGCATCAAAGTGTGTTTGTGGTCATTTATGTATCTAATTATGATTTGTCATGATTTATGATTTATGTATTATCGTGTGTGTTTTATTTAATTAGCATCAAAACTCTTTAATTTCAATTTTTAGTGCTCTTTTCAGTGATGATTTCTAACAATATACCGCAACCTTGGCCGAGGACTCCTCCCATTAAATTTCAAGATTCTAGTGCTCTTTTCTGTTTTGCATTTTTAAATATGACCGCAATGACATCAATTTTCTTTGATTTCTTTCGAGATCTTTCCACACCAAAATGTCTATATTAAGCGAGACTATTTTCAAGGAATATATTTACCCCTACCCGAGTGTAAAGGAAAAGGGACGGCTTCCAGAAAGACCTAGCATGAGTGTGTGCTTTCTGACCTTGTGTATATGTAAATTTATGTGTTGTCGTGTGGCATATAGGACTAGCGACATAGAAACATGCATCGACATAAAGGCATATAGACATAAAAGCATAATAGCATATAAGCATGATTGACTTGGCTTATATTTCATAAGCCTAGTTTTTATGGCGTATTTTCTAGCTTATGAGCTTATTTTATGATATTTAAGTCATAATAAGCTCATATGTCAGAAAAATAAGCCGGACAATACAAGTTTATGAAAATAAGCCGAACAACATAAGCTCACAAACCCAAACGAAGCTTAAAGTCTTTAACATACACCCCTTAGAATAATCTCACCTTCGTATGCCTTATTTATGGCTTATGAGCTCATTCAACTTATGAGCTTATTATGACTTAAATATCATAAACTAAGCTCATAAACTAGAACCTAAGCCAGAAATAACCGACTTATGAAACATAAGCTCATTAACAAACACCCCCATAAGCCATTTGGCGCTACTCATACACCTTCTAGTAGCGCTTCTTTGCAATAATAGATTAATAACCACTTATAATAACCTCACCTAAACACCCCTAACTTCTTTCTACATACATACATTTTATTTTAAAAAAATGCAAAATATAAAATGAGTGAAAATTTTAAAATAACTTACTTGAGATTGTTGAGAAATTCTTCAACCGCATCAGAGAAAGATTGCGATGATCGAGCCGAAACCTGTCAATAACATTTATATTTTTTTTATAAAAGTTAGTGTTTAAAAGTATTTTTTATAAAAATGTAAATAAAGACATCACCAAAAGAAGACCTTGCTACTTAGAATGGGCTGGCTGCAAGTTTTTCAAAAGCACGCTCCCATAGCTTGATTTGTTTATTAGTAAGAAGCTTATTTGATTGCAGCCTATCAATTTCATCATCATTCTCCAACAGCTTTTCTTGCAACTCCTTAATCTTCTCTTCAAGTTCATTTATTTTGTTTTCAAGTATTGGCTTTTCGCCTTCTCAAGATCTTTCTCAAAACGTTTCACCTTTTCCTCCAGCTAGCTTACTTTGACCTTCCAAACACGTAACTCGTTTAAACGAGCTTGCATAGCACCAACATTAAACCCATGAGTCTCTAACTCGTCCAAAGGTATTCAATCAAGTTTAAATTAGGTTTTCCTGATAAATCTGCCTTCACAGCATCTTGTTTGCTGCTAATTTCTTCAAGTTTGCAAATACGGAGCTTCCCAATAAGGCGTTTCAAATGGCCCAGCTCTTCTATCTGACGTCCTTTCTGTCGAACCACATAAAAGAATGGCAATGTTCGAAGAGAAGTTAGTAGACCCACGTCTTTAGGTGTTAAAAGGAGTGGATCATACACAAGATGGCGCAAGCATATCAAATTTCTCATTTCCTATGGGAATTCTATAGAGAAGCGGGAAATCAGCTTCCTAAGATGCACCAACTCTCCGACCGACTCAGGTACCTCAACTAGGCTTGATCGACTCAACTTTAGGATAGCAAGCACTTGAAAATTGAAGTGAAATGCTCTCCTAGACTCCACCCACGAAGAACAATGTCTATTAGAATGGCCAAATCCTTTTCTTTGCAATCTTGACCATTTATCATCAATATAGGTGTTTGTGTTAACCATGATCTCATAAACACATGTGAGTGTTTGAGAAAGTAAGTGTGTGCAGAGGTGTTATGCAGTAAATAAACAAAATAGAAATATGAAGGGAAAAGTAAAACGAAATACTAACTGTTTATTGATGATTATAGCTGTTATTACATGATCCTATAAATACTAAGTGAACAGGCATGTTTATGAAGGGTTGTGATGGTTCAAATGAACTAACAGACATGTCCCTTCATAAGTAACTGTCATATAACTGTCCTAACTAACTTTAACTGTCAAATTCGACATATCTAATAACTATCTAAGGTCTGTTGGCCCATGGCCCAGACCATATGTTTATGCAGCCTTATTAGCATGTATTTTACATGGCTGCAAACTATTACAAATACTAAATAATAACATAGTAATGTGACTAAGGTTCTAAAACATGATTAAGGTTGAATTTGATCTTAATACTTCCAACAATCTCCCCCATAAGATCAAAATAACCTTAAATCTGTTTTCCGTCTCTTCTTGCTTTCTTGATGTAATCAACTAATGATGGAAAAATCACTAGAATTAGTGCTTGTGTCCCTTTCTTCCTTTTTTACTTTCATACTTGTGCTTCCCTTTTCAAAATGGTCTTTTGTCTCCATTTGGTAATTTGCTTGATGTTTGTTGTTGAGATCTTCCAATTTAACTCCAAAGTGTTCACTCTTTCTTTTCTCTTGATTGTCGAGTCTAATGGGTGCTATCACTTGATCTTCATGATCACCAAGGCAGTTTATCTTTTTGCCTTTAACCACATTTGATGTGGTCTTCTTTGGAACAGTTCCTTGTTCCACTTGTGATACCCTTGATGTGTTATAGTAGCACTTAAATACATCTAAGTATTGATTGTCACACCCCGTCAATGGCGGAAACACGATGTGTAACTGAGAAAGGTGCATTGCATAACATCATAGATTCATACCTTACAATTGTTACAACAATAGTTTACAAAACATTTCTCAACTAAAAGTTTGAAATTGAAATATGACTCTTTTGAAATCTTATCGTCTCGAGAACATGGTAGCCAAGTATCAAATGGTCTGACTCCATTAAACTTGCCTTCAAAAACCTTAATAATGATCGCTTGAAAATGGTACTAGAAAACGTCAACATAATGTTGGTGAGCTCGTAGGTTTAAGAGATAAACCACGAAGCTGTGAATAATATAGCGTAGGACGATAATGAGCAAGATACACAAATGTAACACATAATGAAACCACGATGCGTGCGACAGCTGAACCTACCAAAATGTTACACACATGTTACTAATAGTGGGGAGCTACCCCAGATAGTACTATCAATTGTTTCGGCTCTAAAAGGATTTAAATAGTTGCGCACAAATGTCACATACAACAAGGCACATATTGCAATCAAAACGCACATATTGTCCAAAATCATGTAAACAGTAATCACAGCATGAAAACATTTGAAAAACATTGAGTGCCATTTTCCCTCAAGGAAAAAAACATATGAAAAATGGGCCACGAAAACTCACCTCCGAAATAGTCGTCTGAAATGAATTAAGTCAAGTAACAATAATGTACGGTACCGACACACGACCTAAATTAGTATGACAAGTCTTAGTTTATAGTTTTGTTCACGACTCAAAGTGTTTAAATAAATCTAAGTTTCTCAAGTGGTTGTGTGTTGATGTGGCTTGTGTGGCAGAGTTTATGTTTAAATTATTTCAAAATGTTTGTAAGTATCGGCTCTTAGAAAAGTACACGAATATTTATGATTATAAAAAAAGTTTTCAAGACGGATAGGTCTTTGGTTCAAGAGTAACCGAAAGACTTAGTACGAAAAGTATTCTCAAGTAAAGTGTTTGTGACATAAACGTAGTTAGTAAAATGTTAAATACTTACGTTAAGTATTTATAAAATGTTTATATTGTACGGTAATATATATATATATATATATATATATATATATATATATATATATATATATATATATATATATATATATTAAGTTAGTGGACAATAAGTTAGAAAAATTTTATATTACATTTGTTATAAATAATTTCATATTATATAGTTTTCGTCTTTTAGTTGGTTTTGATAAAATATTCCAAGTATAAAATTTTAACTAAAAAAACAAGTGGGCATGACCCGTTTGTAATTACTAGTTTTCCCTTAATAATCAAATGTTGCAAAAATGTCCATACATAATTTATATCATCGCTTAACCAATTAAATAGGTTTTGTATTAATTTTAGTTGAAAAAGATAACAAATACCTCTTAATAACCCAAAACTATTAGATGTGCAACTAATCAAAATTTATTTAAAAAAATGACAGGCACAGGATTCGAACCCTGCACCTCCAAGATAAAGGCAAACGCCCAGCCAACATATAATCTCCTCTTTTATGTATGTTTATGGAAACGTTTAGCATTTATTACTTTCTCATTCAGTGACTTCCGAGTTCATACTTAACAGTTAATATACGTTTGGTGTTTGTGTTTGTATTTAGTTCAAAATAGATTTGTAGGAGTTGGTTAATAAGCTAGTAAATATGTATAAGCATATAAATAAGCCATAAGTTAACATATTTTTGTTGGGCTTGAGTGGGTCTCGGCACAAAGCAAAATAAATAGATCGAGACGTACATAGGCTCAAAAATCCATAAAATAAGCAAGTAAGGTACTAATAAGCTAGTAAACCGTACGCAATTAAGACATTTTTCCAAAGTAAGCCAATACTTGTTTTCCTTTTAGATCTACACTTTCTCATGTTTTCCTTTTAGCCAAAAATATCCAAATAGTTTCATGTTAATATGTATGTGTTGATTTGGTATAAAGTAAGCTCATAGCTTATTTTTACTTGTTTATTAGAGTTAAACATGGTTAGTTTACACCACACAAGCTCAAGAACCACAACTTCAAATATGTATGAATGTATGTCGAGTAAAACAATAAACATGTTTAGTTTTCCAACTTAAGTATATTAACATTGTGCCAAATATTAATATGTTTAACATTTAAGTAACACAAGAAAACACAAGGCTAGTGAAAATGGATATTCCTTACAGTGGGTGAGAATGAATGTCGAGCAAGAGAAAGAACCAAAGAAACAAGTATCTTAAACGAAGATTTTTAAACCCAAGACTTCCAAAGCTAACTTCCAATTTACCCACTACTTTTCCCAAGCTCAAATCCTTTGAATAGACTAGTAACTTTGGTGAGATTTTGAAACAACTTGTGTGAAGAAAAGTGTGTGTGTCGTGGGTTATAAAGACCAAAGAGGGTTTGTGTGNGCACCTAATCTCTCTCCCAATTCTGATGTTAACTTCTCCAATTCCATGTATGAATAACAGTTTGTGCAAGTCTTGAAACTTCTTCACACTGAATTTTTCTTTTAATTTACCAAACATGTTCATGTTTGAGCAAACATGCCTTTCAAGATGTTTGCTTATGTACCAAATTCTATCCCAGTTTCCCTCATCAGTACCTTCAATTATGAAATCAGTTGGTAGGTGTATGCTTTCAGGGTATAGAATCTGAGTGTGCACATTTTCTTCTTGAAATCTGAGTGTGCACACTTCTGTGTCAAGATATCCTTCTTTGCTGTCTTTCCTTCATCATAGTGAGTACTTTTATCAAGTAACTTGAAGTAATCCTCCATGTACTTGTTATGTTTCATGTTCATTTTGTTTTGATAAAAAAAAACAGTTTGTTGGATCTTTGAACATGTACACTGTTCTGCACTTGTTGCCTTTGAACGTCAGATCCAAACCTTAGGCTTCAAGTTGGTTTGCTGATAGGATATTCAATGTCACATCTGGTGTATAGAGTACACCAGGTATGCACCTAATCTCTCTCCCAATTCTGATGTTAACTTCTCCAATTCCATGTATGAATAACAGTTTGTGCAAGTCTTGAAACTTCTTCACACTGAATTTTTCTTTTAATTTACCAAACATGTTCATGTTTGAGCAAACATGCCTTTCAAGATGTTTGCTTATGTACCAAATTCTATCCCAGTTTCCCTCATCAGTACCTTCAATTATGAAATCAGTTGGTAGGTGTATGCTTTCAGGGTATAGAATCTGAGTGTGCACATTTTCTTCTTGAAATCTGAGTGTGCACACTTCTGTGTCAAGATATCCTTCTTTGCTGTCTTTCCTTCATCATAGTGAGTACTTTTATCAAGTAACTTGAAGTAATCCTCCATGTACTTGTTATGTTTCATGTTCATTTTGTTTTGATAAAAAAAAACAGTTTGTTGGATCTTTGAACATGTACACTGTTCTGCACTTGTTGCCTTTGAACGTCAGATCCAAACCTTAGGCTTCAAGTTGGTTTGCTGATAGGATATTCAATGTCACATCTGGTGTATAGAGTACACCAGGTATGCACCTAATCTCTCTCCCAATTCTGATGTTAACTTCTCCAATTCCATGTATGAATAACAGTTTGTGCAAGTCTTGAAACTTCTTCACACTGAATTTTTCTTTTAATTTACCAAACATGTTCATGTTTGAGCAAACATGCCTTTCAAGATGTTTGCTTATGTACCAAATTCTATCCCAGTTTCCCTCATCAGTACCTTCAATTATGAAATCAGTTGGTAGGTGTATGCTTTCAGGGTATAGAATCTGAGTGTGCACATTTTCTTCTTGAAATCTGAGTGTGCACACTTCTGTGTCAAGATATCCTTCTTTGCTGTCTTTCCTTCATCATAGTGAGTACTTTTATCAAGTAACTTGAAGTAATCCTCCATGTACTTGTTATGTTTCATGTTCATTTTGTTTTGATAAAAAAAAACAGTTTGTTGGATCTTTGAACATGTACACTGTTCTGCACTTGTTGCCTTTGAACGTCAGATCCAAACCTTAGGCTTCAAGTTGGTTTGCTGATAGGATATTCAATGTCACATCTGGTGTATAGAGTACACCAGGTATGCACCTAATCTCTCTCCCAATTCTGATGTTAACTTCTCCAATTCCATGTATGAATAACAGTTTGTGCAAGTCTTGAAACTTCTTCACACTGAATTTTTCTTTTAATTTACCAAACATGTTCATGTTTGAGCAAACATGCCTTTCAAGATGTTTGCTTATGTACCAAATTCTATCCCAGTTTCCCTCATCAGTACCTTCAATCATGAAATCAGTTGGTAGGTGTATGCTTTCAGGGTATAGAATCTGAGTGTGCATATTTTCTTCTTGGATTTTTGAGTTTTCAGTAATCGTCTCTTTGTTTGGACAATTATTTGCAATATGTCCCTTTATTCCACATTCATAGCACTTGTATCTCTTGTACTTGTCAGAATCATTATGGGACTGTGGAAGTGCATGGTTGTAAACTTCAATCTCCTCTATCTTCTTTCTGAGCATTTCTTTGCACTCATTTGAGATTTGCCTAATGCAATTTCCAAGTCTTGACTCCCTTTCTCTTCTCATTTGTCTCTGAATGAATTCATCTTGTACTATGTTACTCAAAGGCCTCCCAGGTTTGCTCTGATGCCAATTATTAGAATGGCCAAATCCTTTTCTTTGCAGTCTTGACCATTTATCATCAATATAGGTGTTTGTGCTAACCATGATGTGATAAACAAATGTGAGTGTTTGAGAAACTAAGGTGCTGTTTGTTTTTTAATAGATTTTAGATCTGAATCTGATTACCACATCTGAATGTTAAAAGGTAGTTGAGAAGTCTGAATCTGAATTATGTGACGTTGTTTGTTTTTACATAAACGTCTGAATATTATAATTATCCAAAAACTACATTTACATGAAAAATGAACTTAATTTAAATTAACTGAAACATTATATGTACATAATATTCAATCATAAATTTGACATAGCTAAAAAATATCATGTTAAGCCTATAAACATAGACCAATAAAAAAACCAAATAAGCACAAATGAGTAAACCACATGGGATATTAACATAAGAAAGGGACAATACACCCTCCAAACTCCAAACGCATCCTTTCCAAAGCCACCTTCACTGAGATACAAAAAAGTCAACACCCAAATAATTCACACAAGGTATGTAAATTCTCAGTCGATCAAACATACATGTGAAGAAGACAGACAAGAAAGAAAATAAAGAAACATGGATCTTTCTTTATTTTGATTTTTATTTTTTTAAAAAAAATGGGGTCTGAAGTATGAGGGTGATAGCTGGTGGGTAGCGGTGGAGATGGGTGGTTGTCGGTAAGATGGTGGGCTGGTTACAGATAGTAGCGGGAAACAAGAAGAAAAGAGTTTTCAGATGTAAAAAGAGGTTTGAGATCATCTAACCAAATAAGAGGTTTTTCAGAGATTTTTACCTCTAAATCTGAACAAAAAACAAACAATCTGATGTCTAAATACCTCTGACCGAATCAGATTTCAGAGGCATTAAGACTTTTTTTACAAAAACAAACAACACCTAAGTGTGTGCAGAGGTGTTATGCAGTAAATAGACAAAATAGAAGTATGGAGGGAAAAGTAAAATGAAATACGAACTGTTTATTGATGATTATAACTGTTATTACATGATCCTATAAATACTAAGTAAACAGGCATGTTTATGAAGGGTTGTGATGGTTCAAATGAACTAACAGACATATCCCTTCATAAGTAACTGTCATATAACTATCCTAAATAACTTTAACTGTCAAATTCGACATATCTAATAACTATCTAAGGTCTGTTGGCCTATGGCCCAGACCATATGTTTATGCAGCCTTATTAGCATGTGTCTTACATGGCTGCAAACTATTACAAATACTAAATAATAACATATTAATGTGACTAAGGTTCTAAAACATGATTAAGGTTGAATTTGATCTTAAAACTTCCAACAATGTCTGCAGAGTTCTAGCTGTCATATCCTCTTTGAATATATCAAACACTGAATTCTTGTAACCTCTTGGTTGTAGAGCGAGATGTTTTACAGCAGGAATATGTACATCATCGCTGACCACCAAATGGGAAATTTCATGACTCGAAAGTGATGACAAAAGATCGTGGACCAGATCATGCATCTGGCACCCATAACTGTCACCATATTGATCCATTTTAACGTTTTGAAACAAGGAATTGTTTACAAGAATTTGGAAAATATCATTTCCCACATCCTCCATCTCCTTGTTTGTCTTCGTATCTGTGTGAACCAGCCCTAAAGCCATCCAAAGTTGGACAAGTTCTTCCCTTCTAATGTCTTCATCCTTCTCAAAGATCGAACATTATAAAAGGCATTGCTTTACCATAGAATTTGGGAGATTATCAAAACTTAGTTTCAAGATGCTTAGAACACTACCCCTTTCTTCTTCATCCCAAACCTTGCTTTCTTGGATGGACAACCACTTGCATATGTTAGTATTCTAATGACGCAACATGCTTCCTAGTATATCTACCAACAAGGGTAAACCACCACACCTTCTCACAATGTCACGTTCTATCGTTTCAAATTCCGGCATCGGTAACGCTCTTTCTTTAAACATGGCCCAAGAATCGTCATATGAAAGTCTTTCTAAAGAATACGAATCCCCAAAGGTAGCATTCCTACCGATATTGAGTTTCTGTGTAGTGACAATAATGCCACTTCCATTATCGGATAGCACTTGTAGTATACACCTCCTAAACTCATCCCAATATGCCAACTCTTCATCCCAGACGTCGTCTAGAACTAGCAAATATCTTTTTGATCCCAACTTCTCTTGAAGATTTCTAATTAGATTAACCCTCGTAATGGACTTAAATTTCTTTCCTGCAAGAGACTCATAGATATCTGCAAGAAGTGTATCGACTTTCGCCTTAACAGAAACACACAACCAAGCTCTAACATTAAAATGTTGCTCAATTTTGAGGTTATTTTATACTGACTTGGCCAAAGTAGTCTTCCCAATGCCACCCATTCCCACAATGGGAACAATGGTAAGTTATTCTCCTCCTAAATTAGTTAAGAGCCCTACAAGACGTAGTTCATCATTCTCGCTCCCAACGATTTTGAATTCGTCGAAAAATGGAACAGTACCCTGGCGGTAGATATTCCCAGCTGGTTCAATCTGTTCATCTTGAAGTCGTAAATTCTTTGCTCGTTCATAAATCTGAGACAACCCTTTGTTAATGTTTTCAATTTTATGACCCATGTCTCTACCAAATGAAAACTTTTTCAAATTTGGGAAACAACGTATCTTTCTAGCCACGTCACCCCGATATCTTTTCTTCACCTCACGCCTCAAAATTTCATAGTGAACCTCATCCAACACATCATCAGCTTCATCGACTACACGTTTTAGCTGTTTTAGCCACTCCATCACGACACCTGTACTCTTTTTTCCATCGGCGCCACTTAACTTTGCACGAATCATGTTTACCGTCTTATGAAATTCTGTCAGCTTATCTTTGTACCCCAATGCAAGGGCAACTTCGTTTGTAGCTATGGACAAAGCCTTTTTAGCATTCCCTAGGCAACCACAGTTACTAAAAGCATCGACCATTTTGCTGTTGAGAAAAAGAAAGGGAGAATCACTTAGGGGATTAGCTTATTAAATAATGGAGGTGGAATATAATTATTTTTGGAAATTTGTTTCAGTATTTTCATAAGGAGGCAAAAAGGACTAACTAAAAGCCTCTTAATATCCTCGTGTGAAAGTGTGAAACTACCCACTGACCAGGGCCGGATTTGAGCATGTGCGGGGTGTGCGGCGGCACAGGGCCTCCATTTTTTCAAGGGCCCCGCGATTATAGACTCCGTGATTGATTTAATTCGATGTTTGGCATAAAACTGATTACAAAGCGTTCATGAATGACATAATATTTGATTTTACATATATAATGAGGTAAAAATGGATCAATATGAAGTAAATTTTTTAAAATGAGGTGGTCTTACAGAGGGTTGCGGTAGTTTACGTTTTTAACTGGTGAAGAAGATGAGTATTTTGGGTAATTCACATTTTTGCTCCCTAGAGTTTATACCTTTTTCATACTTGTCTTCTATTTTCAGAGTTAGTTTCAAAAAGAGATGAAAGTTTACATAGTTTAACAGTTTTTACCCTTGTTTAAAAACATTACTAATAATGGTCATAAATCACTCACAATGTATTTACAAATTACAATATGTTACTTATTGTCTCAAATGTTTCCAAAAGCAGGTCAATAGAACTAATGTCAAAAATTGAAGACAACTATTGTATTTTCGCTTATGTACGCTTTGAAAAATTTTAATAGCTTTTACATATATACAAGATTTTGTGATATTTACAAGCTTTTTAAACATTTTACAATTGTTTATGAGTTTAAGGGGCCTCGAGTGTAATTATGGCACAGGGCCTCTAAAATCAACGAGACGGCCCTGCCACTCACCCACATATATTAACCCGAGATTTAGCTTTACTACATGAATTATGAGTAATTTTGATGAAGCTGCCATGCGAACTGGATTTTATCAAGTTTGTTTTGCTAATAAAAAAAAATGAAAATGTGTAATGAAACAATATATCGACGTATACAAACATTTGAAGCAACATATATAATATCAACGAAAATAAATATTGTGTAATTTGATTTATAAAGATTAAAGAGAGTACCTGCAAGATTGCTAGATCTACGATCTTCTTCCTGGTACAAAACATGTATTCAAAAAGTGATGGATAGAATGATGACGTGTGGCTGTGAAAAGTGAAAACATGAGAGTTGTAACTTTAAGACGACTACCTAACATTTTTAATGGCATTGACCAAGACAAAAACCAAGACCAAGACATTTCAAGCTTTTATTATGGGGAAATTAATTTGTAAACATAACCAATGATAATACTCCGTAAGTGAGAAGACATATTAGAGTCACTGGACATATCATTAGTTCCCATTCACTATGCTATATATAACTACTTTTGATATTTTTAAGCTTGGGTTCGCAAAAAGCAATGTCACTAAAATATTTTTGATTATTTTTCATTTTTTGACGACTACTGGTAGTTGAAAATGATTTTTATTTTGATAGTTTAAAGGGTAGAGCGTGGAGTGTGTTTATGTTGGTGTCCAATGTAAATAAAATAAAGGGAATAAAATCTGAAATATTTTAAATTAAATTGTTTGCGAAGATTTGTGATTAATTGAGGAATATGTCACCCATTAAATATCAAGTTTCATGAGTGTTTTAATTTGATAACCTCAAACCTTATAATTAATCACAAAAATTAAGGGTGCGTTTGGTATCCCCTATGAGAATGAGGGAATCATAGTGGTAATGATTCTAAGTGTTTGGTTAAGATGAGGGGCCCACATTATATGAGAATGAAATATAGATATTGTCCATACTCCATAGGAGTTCAAGAGGGAGGTATGAATCTATCATAGGTGAGGGACCAATCTTATACCGAAACCGATATCGATTGTGATTCATGGCAGCATACCAAACGCACCCTAAAGTTTCATAATTGTTTCATTCTATGTAATTTTCTAAAATTAGTGTGCTTAAAGTATTAACATGTTGAACATCAATTATAAATACACATGCCCTAATTTAACTAATTTCAACAGCTTTATATACAACTCATTAATGCATGACTAAATATAAAACAATAAGTTTGAAAACTTTTTCATTTAAGTCACTCTAAGAGCAATGGGTGTCTTAACACCGAGTTAGACTTTAACACACCGTCACGTCAGCTTTAACCTTTTCACTTTAACTTACCAAAAAACACCCGTTACCTTAATTCACCTTAACTCAAGATTTTAGGCCCCACTTTTATCATAATTAAACAAACAAAAAACTGAGTTATTCAATAACTTAGGGGGTGGTGTGTTAACTTGGGTGAGTTATTCCTTAACTCACAAAAAGCATCACACTTAACACAACGTTAAGGCAATGACATGTTGCGTTAACGCAGCTATAACTTATGCAGGCGGTGTCTTAACTTGGCCTTTAACGTGGGAAGTTAAGCAAAACAATTTTAAAACTTCGATAATTTTATTTGGGTTAATTCTACATATAGGTAACGAACTTTTTAAAATTTTCAATGTTAGGTATTTTACTCACGAAAATACCATGTTAGGTAACCAAACTTTGTGAAACCTTCAATGTTAGGTAATATTACCTGCTACGCTTATGAGGCCCACTTATGACGTCTGTTATATTTCCCTTTTCCCTATTTCTTCCCCTCTTTATCTATAATTCCATCAAACGCTAAATCAAAATTAACCCTCAACAACCCAATCAAACCCAAGTAAACCCAATTAAACCACATATCATTCATCTCCATAACCAAACACACAATACCCACTTTTCAATTTCGAAATCCAAATGAACACCCTTGTGTGGCTGTAACCTGTAAACAAAACCAAACGCACCCTTTTCAGGGTTGCTGTGGTGGGTCGCAATAACAAAACCAACCAAGAATAGCCCTAGGCTGCTTGGTTTAACAAACAAACGCAACCTTGGCTACTGTTGTGCACCTGAGTAGAGATGGCAAAAAAATCCGAATCCGACGGAGAATCCGATACCCGACCCCGATTTGACCGGGGAATCCCCGAGTTGACCGGGTATGGGGATGGGGATGGGGAATCCCCATTACCGAAAAGCGGGTATGGAGGCGGGGATGGTAATACCCTCGGGTCCCCGNAGAATAGCCCCAGGCTGCTTGGTTTAACAAACAAACGCAACCTTGGCTGCTGTTGTGCACCTGAGGCTTCCAAGATAACAAAAGCAAACACAAAAGCACTCCCTTGAGTATTTGTGTTGACCCAAAAAGACTAAGGGGGTGTTTGGGATTGCATTATGAACTGGATTATTTGATTATCACGATCTGGAAATGCAAAAATCAGGTTCGAGTGTTTGGATGACAAAATCAAAAAAGTGATTATTTGCGTTTATATGGCACCAAAACGCAGTTTTTAATAATCCACTCAGACAGTGAATATGGTTGTCTCCGGTGCACATGGTTGTTTCCGCCGCCGGATATTCTTCACATCATAATTAACTTGGGTAAAGTTAACAAGGATATGATTGTTTAATTAAACTGGGTCAAGATTTGTTGATATGGATTTGGAGTAAAACGAGAAAACTGACCGTTCGTTTAAAGTCAAGATATATGCCGCTGTTGACTTTTGTGATGGAGAAGGTGAGAACCAATTTGGATGGGCACAACTGGTTTTTATTATGCTAAATGTGTATTTGTATCTATAACATAAATAATAGAGTAATGTGTTATTAAAAGAAAGTCGTTATATTACTCGTACATATAGAAAATATAAAGTGGTTGTTTTATGTCGTATAATATAAAGTGGGAGGTTGAAGATGAGGGTACTAGTACTTTACTCTAAAAAGATATAATCAAAAATAACGTGGTACAATGGTAACCGGTTTAGCAGGTCACCAGTTGCAATTGGTTACCTAACTTGGTATTTTCATGAGTAAAATATCTAACATTGAAAATTTTGGAAACTTTGTTACCTAATAGTAGAATTAACCCCTTTTATGGTTGAACAAATCTCTTTGTTGCTATTTGATGTGTAATTTAGACAAAAGAGTGTAACAATCCAACGGCCACAAATAATTACCCTTTTCCACTCACCATTTATTCTCTCAATCACTCACTCACTCCATAAAAGTAAAACCAACTTTTTATTCATCCCAAATTCAACGGCGAAAATGTACCTCCGATCAACGCTTCCCGTCCTCCTCATCATCGCTGCCGTCATCTTCTCCTCTTCACCAACGGTAGCATTCTACACTTTTACAGCAATAACTTTACTGTCTTTATTTACATTTTTTTTAAATAAAAAAGTACTGTTAAACCCTAACTTTTATAAATTAAAAATAAATTTTATTAACAGGTTTCGGCTCGATCATCGCAATCTTTCTCTGATGCAGTTGAAGAATTTCTCAACAATCTCCGGTAAGTTATATTTGATTTTTTCACTCATTTAATATTTGCATTTTTTATTTATTTATTTTTTTTAATAATAAAATGTTTTAGGTAGAAGAAGTTAGGAGTGTTTGGGGGTGAGGTTATTATGAGTGGTTACTAATCTATTTTAGCAAAGAAGCGCTATTAGAAGGTGTATGAGTAGCGCCTAATGGCTTATGGGGGTGTTTGTTTATGAGCTGATGTGGTGTGGCTTATGTTTCGTAAGTTGGTTATTTCTGGCTTGTTTTCTAGCTTATGAGCTTATTTTATGATCTTTTAAGTTATTATAAGCTCGTAAGTCAAAAATGAGGAGAAGAAATGGGTTTATGAACTATAAGCCGAGTTAAATAAGCTCATAAGTCAGGTCCAAATGTGCCATAAAAAGTGAGCTTAGTCTAAGGGGTTTATGTTTAAGACTTTAAGCTTATTTTGGGTTTGTGAGCTTATGTTGTTTGGCTTATTTTTCATAAACATGTTTTGTCCGGCTTATTTTTCTGATTTATGAGCTTATTATGACTTGAAGATGGAAAATAAGCTCATAAGCTAGAAAATACGCCATAAAAATTAGGCTTATGAAATATAGGCCACGTCAATCATGCTTATATGCTATTATGCTTTTATGTCTTTATGCCTTTATGTCGATGCGTGTTTCTATGTTGCTAGTCCTATATTGTCTACATCATACCTCTCCGATACTCTGCTTCGGCAGGATTGGGTATGTTGTTGTTGTTGTCAATTAAGCTTATAAGCCAAAAAAAGCTTAAACAAACACCTCGTTAAGCTATTCTTATAAGATGTTTATGACAAGGATTCTGCTTACTTAACTAAGCTGATACACTCTCTCTGGTGTGTGTGATTGCTTATTATAAGTGCATACCTGCTTTTCTGCTTACTGAAAGTGTTTGAATAGAGCTAAAATGCTTATGTTTTTAAGCTTATTATTTAAGCTATTATAATATGCTGTTTAGAACAGAGCTTTTGCACATTTAAAATAAGCTGATAGCATATACGAACACTATTTCCAGTGTTTGGTATAGCTTATAAGTGCTAACCTGCTTTTTTTCAGCAGATAATCACTTTCAATTGTTTGGCAAAATAGTGCTTATTTTTTTGTTTACATCAATATAAGCATAAGCTGATAAGCATATAAAAACACTATCCTATGTTTGAGATTGCTTATAATAAGTGCTTCAGCAGATAAGCAATGTTAGTTTGAAAAAGAGCTTATTTGCTTGTTTTACTCTAAAATAACTAAAAGATCACTTTAATAAGCACTCTATCATGAGCTCATAAGCTGTGAGGTAAATAAGCATAAGTTGTTTAGATAAGCTTTCTTAAAAATGAATATCTTCTAATTCCATATTCCATGTTAATTAATATTTTCTTATGGGGTAATTGGGTGTTTATTTGAGCTAATTAATGCATCATATCAGCTTATTGCATTTGCTGTTTGGGTGGAGCTCCTTCACACTTAAATTTGTTATCAGCTTAAGAAGCTAAGACGTTTTTTCTTAAAAAAACTTTAAGCTGTTTGAGTGATCTTACCCAAAACCCCTGAAACTGATTATTGCATCTTAAGACAATGAGGGTGAAATAAGCATTTTGGGAATTACTTATTCGAATGGCTTATCTGATGTTAATTATCTTACCTCTTAATCCAATTAAAAAACAGAATGTCCAAGCAACTGTGTGTATCCGATTATTGCATTTAGTTACAACATAAACAAATCCAAAAACTATCGTATGCCTTAAGTTTTTTACAATTTTTATCTGCTTTTGTTTAGTGCTTATCTCAAAACTACTTCTTCTTATTCAAAAGCATAAACAGCTATCATAAGCACACTTACATTTTTTAAACTATATTTGTTTAATCTCTATTTTTGAAATTTCACTCCAAGATTACCTTGTGCAGCTATGAGTTAACGAACATCGGACTCCTCCGTGACTCGTCTTACTCAGAAGAAAACAACAAAGATTTCGGCATTCTAGCTCGATCCCACTCGTCGTCATCGTTTTCTCTTGCTCTTGAAACCCTTCAGAAGCATCTCAAGTAAGTTATTGGCAAAACTTATCTCTTGATTTGTACTTGCATTTTTTGAGTTTGCCTATAAACTCTCTTAGTTTTGTTATTGCATACATAACAAATACAGTATCGTTTAATGCGTTGAGTGTTCAGATAAAACGTATTTCTATGGTTTTGTATGTTGTTTGAAGGTGAAATAAGTAAACTTGATGAGACCTGCTTGTTCAATTGTTTATTTGATTTTTATTATCTTACCTCTTAGGGGTGTTTGGGATTGCTGATTTAAACTACTTTTATATATAAGTCGTTATACTAAAACAAGATAAACAAAACACTCAAACAACCACATATTTAATTGTTGTGTTTGTTATCCGAACACGATCTCGTGCAAACTGTTTGTCTACCTGTATCAGTTTTATCAACATCTATTGCTTTCACAATTTATTTCTAAATAAGCCTGATCTGTTTAAACAAGCTTACCCAAACACCCCTAAACTAATTTTCAATTCTATGCTAATAACTATATAATTCTTTGCTAATAATTGGTCTTATATCTACGGGTTTTATCATGTACTGCTTATTAAAACCATTTTTATGCGCCGTTCTAAGAAAAAAAATTATGCTTATGGGGTTTTGACATAACAAATCATTTGCCAAACACTTAACTATCTGTTGTATGTCGTTAAAATACAAACAAATCTAAACACTATGTCTTGCATTTATTTTTTCTTACAGCTGATAATTTGCCTTCACTTATCTCATAGCTGTTTGTTCTTATTTTAAAAGCATAGCTGTTTTAACTTATAATAAGCAATCCGAAAAAAGTCTCTTCTATATACATTACCAGAATCTTAATAAATATGCTCATTTCTTACAAGGTTATTTTGTGCAGTTATGAATTTAAAAACATAGGACTCCTCCGCCGTGCCATGACTCACTCATCGTATTCCGAAGAAAACAACAAAGCTTTCAGCATTTTAGGCGAGAGTATAATCCAGACAACTGTGGCGTTAAGAGCATTAACTAAAGATATAGATATATCATCAAAAGATTTGAATGATAAGATATCAGAGGTATCAAAGGTGGATACATCGTGTGCTGTTGATGGAATGCGTTTGGGGTTACAGAATGTGGTTAGAGTTTCATCAAGTACTGATTCATCGACATCATCAATTGTTTGTGGTGCATTTAGGGCGATTTTTGGGGCTATAGCCCTTGATACTGGGAAGTCTGATGATGCTGGCAATGTGTTCTGGGCTGTCCATGGTCATGCTGGTAAAGCGGTTCCAATGTAAGAACTAATCTTAGTTGATGTTCCTTGTTCTGTAAATTGCTGTTTGATGATTACTCGGAAGTGTACTATTACCTGTAGTTTGATACACTTGGGTCCCAACACGTTTAAGCTTCATGTGATATATATGATTTCTAGCGTGGTTTCGTGAGATTTTGTACATGTTTGATTGTTACAACTCACTTCTAATTATGGAGTGAATATTTATTAACCATTCAGTGAAACATAGTGGATGTTCCTTAACCACTTAACCATTCACTGCAACAAATTCACCGTTCCTTACCCGAGTATGCAATTTTGTTGCATCAAGCGATTCAAGGATTATAGTCTCTGATGATGTCAGACAATGCTTTGGTGATCAAGAGCACGATCTGTCCCTATCATTATTTGTTCCTGGCGTTGTGTGTCAGACTTATTTGAATGGGAATGTAATATGCTTGGAAGATTTGCAGCTCTTTTATAAGCCTTTGATAGTCTTTTTGTATTCTTTATGGATTGATGGCATAAAATCTCGCACGATCACATCTAGCTACTTGAAGGTTTTTCAGCTCATTAACAATCTTACCGACTTTCCTAGTTCTTAGCGTAGAAGTAGTTCTTAGTATAGTTGACGGAAAGCAATAAAGCCTAATGTACACTAGCCATACAAATGCCAAGAAAAGGTCTCTTGACCATTGAATGTAGCCTTCACGTAGCACGAATCAACCTAAAACCTTATGTCACATTGGACACAAGACTCAATTTGGGAATCATGTGATTCAGTAGAACTTTTTGATTAAATTGCTTGGACTTGGTGTTTGGTTTGAGGGCGTGGACATGAGGGAATCGTGACGCTGAACAAGACATTCGAAAACTAAAGCGCACACTTTCATTTCAATTGTAGTTGTTTGGTTAGAGGGTTTAGTAATTGATAGTGGGAATCAAACCTTCAACTTTAAGCATTTTCTAAACCCACCAGGGTGATGGGTTACAAACCCATTATGATTATCATACCCATAGTCATTCCCAATATACATCAAACACCTAATGTTTTCAAATGGGAGATTTGTACCGCGTCTCTGGTATTCATTCATGATGGTTATATCGATCTTGTGCAAGTAACTTAACAATAATTTACACCATAAAAATGCAAGTTTCCAATTCACACTACATTGTTGGAAGATATTGGTAAAAAGTTTATACTCCATTACATTGCATTTTATTCTGTTTTCGCTTCGAATATATCAAAACATGTCCTTTGAAAGTTGTCTAAATTTTTAGAGTTCATTCACTTTGGATGAAGGTTTTGAAGGATATACGAGTCAAATATCATTGAAAACCCACTACATTCAGTAAAACAACACTCTCACAAGACAAGATTGCGAGTCCCTCCAGAATTATGAAACTTAAATTGAAATAATAGTAAAAAAGGGACTTGTGTTGGATTGGCGCATACATATCGTATACTAAACTATGAGTACAAAGTAATGTTGAATCTAGTTCCGATGAGAAATTGAGAAATTTGAGAAATTATGAAAAACCTAATTTGAAGCTCTGATTCATGTTTTTTTGTTTTGTTTTTGTTTTTGTTTTTGTTTTTTTTTTTCGATTTTTATTTTTTCGTAAAATTGTTTATTTAGTTGATTAAAAACAAATTAATGATTCAAAGTTCTGAACCTTTCATTCATATTATTTGTGAATCATCTAAATGACAATTTTTTGAATCAGATAACAAATTTCAATGAATCAATACTAAAATAGCTATTGTGAATCACATGTTTGTCCGAGGATCAGACCAAATGTGTTCGGTCCGGGTTGGTCCTGTCCGATCTGAGACCAGACCGATGTTCCTTCGGTTTCGTCAATCCTCCCGATCTCGGTCGGTTTTAGGTCTGCGATGCTCAACCTTAGTGACTTGCATGGGGAGGTCATTGGGGGAGGGTGTAGTGTGAAAGTGGAACAAGCAAAAGGAAGAGTTTTGGCTCTAGGTGATGTCATGGGTGATGTCAATATGGATGATATGTATTTAGTAAATAAGGTATATGGCGACAGTTAGTTTGATATTTTGAATGTAGTAACAAAGGGGGTTAGTTTTGCTTATTTAAATGGGGAGGGAAATGACTAAATTTTAAAAAGAGAAAAGTCGAAAATACATCACTGTGGTATGCCAAAAGCCCGTTTTTCATCCTTTTTCTTTTTTTTTGGAACAAAATCATCCACCGTTAGTAAAGTTGGCACAAATAATACATCCCTCAGTTAGTAATATCAGTTACTGTGGACTAACAATGCAAATGATTTTCCGTTATCTCCTAACAAGAGTTAAAATAGTTGCATCGTTAGTCCTCATTGAGTTAAAATATTTGCATCGTTAGTCCTCATTAACTATACATTTAAAATTTTTGCATCGTTAGTCCTCATTGAGTTAAAATATTTGCATCGTTAGTCCTCATTGACTATAGAGTTAAACTATTTGCATCGTTAGTCCTCATTGAGTTAAAATAGTTGCATCGTTAGTCCTCATTGAGTTATAAAAAATCTGACGAAAACGTAAGAAATCAGACGAAAACGTAAAAAATGGACGAAAACATAAAAAATCTGATGAAAACATAAAAAATCGGACGAAAACGTAAAAAATCTGACGAAAACATAAAAAAACGGACGAAAACGTAAAAAAAACAGACGAAAATGTAAGAAATCAGATGAAAACGTAAAAAAACGGACGAAAACGTAAGAAATATGACGAAAACGTAAGAAATCAGACGAAAACGTAAAAAAACGGATGAAAACGTAACAAATATGACGAAAACGTAAAAAAACTGGCGATAACGTAAAAAAAACAGACGAAAACGTAAGAAATCAGATGAAAACGTAAAAAAATGGACGAAAACGTAAAAAATCTGACGAAAACGTAAAAAACGGACGAAAACGTAAGAAATCGACGAAAACGTAAAATTCGGACGAAAACGTAAAAAAGCTGACGAAAACGTAAGAAATCTGACGAAAACGTAAAAAACGGACGAAAACGTAAAAAAACAGACGAAAACGTAAAAATTGGACGAAAACGTAAAAATCGGACGAAAACGGAGAAAAACAGATAAAAACGGATAAAAACCGACGAAGATATATAAAAATGGACAAAAACAGATTGTGGGGTATTTTAAAGGAAAATAGGTGAAAACAAAAAAAAAAAGTGTTTTCTAGTTTTGTGTATTGAACTTGGAAATAGGAATTTTGTGTTTTGTAGAGAATTTTATTGGAAAACACTAATTTGAACGCGATCTCTGTTTTACTTGTTTTTCACAAAACATTTTGTGAAAAACAAAGGTGTTTTCCCTCAACTAAACGCACCCTAAGTATTACGGTATCTTTTCTCTTTTTTGTTCCCACTTTCCTATATTAAATGACACGTGTGTATATGGATTTATTTTTGTAAAAATCATGTGAGTGCAACATTTCCCTTATGTTTTAGGCTTATTTATTAGGCCGCTTAACATGCCACATGAAACAATTCATGTGCCTATTTTCAACGGTGAATAATTAATTTGGAACTAAAAAAAGTTTTGAAAATTTGGGAACTTGACTCTTTTGCAAAATTGTTAAACCCCCGCCCGTCCCCACTACACTAACAAGGGAGTAGTATAAATAGAGAAACAAACACAAAATTGTTCCCCCACTTCATAACATTTCGGAAATAATCTCTCTATCATTACCAAAATGCAGCTCCGATCAAACATTCCGCTGATTTTCTTCGTCGCCGTCGTCATCACCGCCACCGTGCTCTTCTCTTCTCCGACGGTATATTTTACAAACCCTAACTTATTACTTCTTACACTTTACAAACCCTAACCTTTTGTGAATTCAAATTTCGTTGTTAACAGGTTTCGGCTCAACTGAGATCGTTCCACTTTACAAATGAACTTGACAGAATTGAAAGGATAATCGAGTACGTTATCGGAATTTTGTCTTCATTTATTATTTTTAGTTTTATGCTTAGAAGCTTATGTTTGAGTGAAATTGGACAGTTGTGAACATCTGACTATATGAGTATTCGATTTCTGCGTTTTGTTTCGACCTCGATATACCAGCTGTTTTGCTTATTATGTTTGAGTGAAATTGAGCATCTGTGAATATAGTGTGTATCCGTTTTTTGCGTTATGCTAAATGATTATTGAAATAAGTTGTTTTGCTTATGTTTGAGTGAAATTGAGCATCTGTGAACATATTGTGTATCCGTTTTTTGCGTTATGCTAAATGATTATTGAAATAAGTTGTTTTGCTTATGTTTGAGTCAGAATGTGCAGTTGTGAACATATGATACCAATAGTGGTTTTGAGTTGCTTAGTTTTGTTTAATTTGCGTTCAGAATTCGTAAATCGCTCTGTTATAGCTGATTGTTATATGTTAGTATTTTTAATTTCTAGTATTTGAAACTCTGGAGTAAGTCACCATCACTCGATTTCCGCTTGTCTTCTTTCGTTTTTTAACGGCTTTTAAATTGCATCGATGCTTATTCTGTCTAGGGGTTGTTTGTCTATACGGTTAATACAACAGATAAGAAGGTAGTTCTGATTGAGTGTTTTTTTTAATTAAAAACGAAATGTTTATGACTGGCTTCCTGTTTTGGGGGTTACTTATTTAAACAGGCATAATCTGATTTTTATTTATTTTACCTCTTAAATGCTTAAACAAGCAGAATTACTCAAACAATACAATTATCACTTTTTATTACAACATAAACAGTTCCAAACACTATCGTCTCCACTATGAGGTTTTGCTACTGCTCTTTAGTTGCTTATGCGTATTTCAAAAAGCATAAGCAGTTTATAATTGAGCGATTCTAAACAACCTTACATCTTATATACATTATCACCTTTATCTGATAGCTTTGTTACGGTATTATTCTGTGCAGCTATAAGTTCCAAAACATATGGTATCTTCGGAGGGCGATGACCCACTCATCTTATTCAGATGAGAACAACAAAGACTTGAGCATTATTGGCTTGGGAATTATCAACGCAACAGTGGCTAGAGATACATTTACTCGCAGATTAAATTCCTCATCAAAAGCTGTGAATGATAGGTTATCGATGACAAACAACGAGAACGTTTGTGCAGCTTATGGAACGTTCTTAAGGTTGGAATCTGTGGTTAGGGTTTCTGCCAGTTTTGATTCATCAAATTCTTCGATTCTGAGTGGTGCTTTTAAAGCGCTTTTGGGGGCAATTGCACTTGATTCTGGGAAAATCGCTGATGCCGAGAAACTTTTTTTGGGGATACTCGATGGTGCCAGCAAAGTGATCGTGTAGTAAGGATTAACCTTTTCTTCTCCTTTGATGCTTTTTTTTTTTTTTTTTTTTTTTTTTTTTTTTTTTTTTTCCAATAATTATTTTGGTATATAATCTGACTATGTATGTTACTCTGTAACTTTTAAAATAACTCTACTGATGTTATTTTCCAATTGGAATTTTATAAAGTATCTAGGGACAAAATAAAAATAGACAATATAGTTCTTTGATATAACTATGAAAAAAAAAGAAGTAAAGCAATAATTTCTCATTGGGATTAGTTATTAAGACCGTTTCAAACTAGTAGTGTTTGGATAAAAGCAAACTGTTGATTATATGATTATTTAAAGTACAATGATCTTGTGCATAAGTAGATTTGATTTTCATTATTATACCTACGACTGTTGGCTTATCTGATTATTGATTTTGGTAAACCATAACTTCATAAGAAATTCAGTATTTAGTACTTGCATTCTTCAGGGTTTTAATATTTCATTCATAAATGTATATTATATAACCGCCACGATATTTAAAGTGAAACTAACTACTATTATCTAGTTATATGCTAAATCTGTCTAGGGGATGTTTTATGTTTATTGTGTAATTTATTGCATTTTTATAACAGATAACAATTAACAAGTAGTTGATTGTTTGGATAAAAATTTTTGTTATGAATTTATCGTAATAAGTAGTTTGTGAACTTACATTCAGTTATCTTACCTATAAAATCCTTAGATAAGCAGAAATTTTGAAGTGCGCATTTATTATTGTTTTTCAGTACATCATAAAATCTTGCATTACGTTTTGTAACAACTGATTTGTTGCATGTGCCTATCTCAAAAAGCAGAAGGTTTAATAAGCTATCCCAAATGCCCTTCTATATTATATGAAATACCACTTTTATCAATAATTAACTATTTTGTTACGATATCGTTTTGTGCAGTTATCAATTTAAGAACAGAGAACTCCATCTTCGTGCTTTGACTCATTCATCTTATTCGAAAGAAAACAACAAAGCTTTAAGCATTTTAGGTGAGAGCATCATTGAGACGTTTGCAGCCATGAGATCTCTAACCAATGATCTATATAAGTCCGCACGTGAGTCACGTGACTTCAATAAGATAGTGAAGGAAGCAGTGGTGAATAAGATATCGAAGGAAGCAGTGGAGGATTGCGCTTTGTCAGGAAAGAAATTGAGGTTGCACGAGAAGGTTATGGTTTCGTCAAGTACTGATGCATCGAATCCTTCAGTTGTTTGTGGTGCGTTTAAGTCCATGGTTGGCGCTACAGCTCTTGATAGTGGTGAACCTGATAAAGCTGTCAACTGGATGTTGGTTTCTCTTCGTGGTGCTTTTGCTCTGGATTTTCCTGAAAGTGATTAAGCAATGGGACTGATCTCATTTGTGTTGTAAATTGATGTTTGATAGTTACTATTACTGTACTACTCTATTATCGGTAGTTCGATACCCACTCATTGTCCCAAGTGCTAACACGTTTTCAGGTTTATGTGATATATTTGATTCCAGCTTGGTTTATGATCTGCGGATATTGTGTGCCTATTGAGTGTTTTTGGTAATTGAAAGCTCTCTTTGATGTCTGCAGATGCAAGATAATTCTATTCATTGTCTAGTGATTCATGCAATGTTGAATTTTTAACCCATCAGTGCAAATTAATCCTTGTTCCCAAGTACGCAATCGATCGGTTGCATTCAATGGTAAGTACCCATGAATTATATAATTATAAATTGCATGTGTTGGTTAAAAGCATAGCAAGTATGTTAGTTAATGGTTAAAGTAAATTAAATTTAAATTGCGTATATCGGTCAATTGTGAATGGTATATACCATTCTGCATTTTCTTGTTTGCTGATATTACTTGTGTATTCTACCACTTTAGGGGAAGAAATCGGAGGGTAGTGTGCGTCAAAGATAATCTTAATGCTTCCCTTAATGTAAAAAGACTCACAAGACAAAGGATTGAGAGAAATTTGGTGTTTATCTTGATTATTAGGCAATCACAAGAAGCATAGAAGATCGACTCATTACCTTTTTTCGATAATTTGATATAGATCTTTCTGTAAAAGAGTAATGCACGTTGCATTTTATTGTTTGTTTGATGCTCCAAGACTATCCTTTTGCTTCAGCGAGCCTAAGCTCAAGGATGCCATAAAATATGTCATTGATTAATGTTACAATAGTTTTTAGTTTTTACTTTGGTGCTCCTTTATTTGCTCGTGACTCCTTTATTTGCTCGTGACTGGAGTGTTGACCTCATTTAGATGAGAAAATGGTGTCTGTTCTAATTGATTTCGGAGGTGTTTGGTTAATAATTGGGAATCACTATGGGCGTGAGAGTTTAGATTAGGGCTGAGCATCGAAGACCGACCGAGACTGAGAAAACCGACCGGACCGACCGAACTGAAGGACCATCGACCGGTCCGGACAAGTCTTACGTAAACACCGACCATTATGCCTTCTTGGACGGGACTGACCGAAGGACCGGACCGAACACATTCGGTCAGGTCCTCAGTCTATGGTTTTGGTCGAGTTCGGTCTCGGTCCGGTTCGGTCCGATTTTGGACCAATGCTCACCCTTAATTTAGATTATGGTGCCATGGCCGTAGTATTAAAAGGGAGTCAACTTGTACTAGTGAGTTTCGGCGGCGATTACCTTGCAACAAAAATTTTCGGTGAGAAATGTTTTTCACTTTTATGTATTCTACTGATGATGATAATTCTATGTTTAAATAAAAATAAGCATTATCAACCTAAATCATATAAAAACTGTAGACTACTTACGCGTTGTTGCGGTGATACATATGTGGTAGTTGGTAATATTATGGAGGTATAAGCAGTGGCGGAGATAAAGGGGGGTCCGGGGGGTCACGTGACCCCCCGGCGAAAAAAATTGTGGTGTAAATTTTCGAAAATTTTTGGCTTTTTTTGTAATNCCCCCGGCGAAAAAAATTGTAGTGTAAATTTTCGAAAATTTTCGGCTTTTTTTGTAATTTGCCCCCCCAACGGACCAATTTTTAGTGTAGTTTCTAAAAATTATTATATTTTGCCCCCTCGACAAAAAAGTTCTAGCTCCGCCCCTGGGGATAAGGTTAAATTGGTTAGCAATGACTTGTAGGCGTAAGTAAGTAGAAGACAATGTCAATTCATTACATATTACATTTATACGGTATCAAAATATATACATACTAATAACTAAAAATTAGTATTTTTTTTATTTTAGAATTTTGCACCATATCGTTTTAGAAAATAAATTTGCATCAAGTTAAGAAAAATTAGTTCTACAAAATGGATACACCCATTTAAAGTTTGTTTTTTTTTGAACTTGTTGGTATTGTTCTAATCTTGTTTTATTATATTTGTCCCACATAAATGTAATATAAAAGTAAAAGAATGTTTATAAATGCAATTAAAACATACATCAATACTGTTATATAAAACATTTAAGTTGCGAGCTTTATCAAAAATTAAGATAAAGAGGTCTAATGAGAGAGTAACATGGGTCAATTCTCAATTAAAAAATCACATTTATTTTCAAATTAAAATATATTTTTATCTATTTTTTTTTATAATATAATTTCACAATATCTTCTATTTTTTTTCAAAGGTAAAATTATCCATTTTGATATGTGTCTATGATTTTTTGTCTTTTTGTGGGTTTATTTTATTTTGATTCATATTTTTACAACTTTAACCTAAATTTGAATTAATAGAAACTTGATTCGTCAAAATTATATATTTTTGGAGGGAGTGTTTGACTAGAAGAGAGTGTGAGGGTCTTTGGATATGTGGGAATGATGATGTCAATATAGTGTTGTGGGAAAGCTACAAAAACCCAAACAAACACATACAACGAACACGTATATATTCATAGTGTTGTGCAACGAATTCATTAAGCGGGTAGGAAATTGCGAGGAAAGTTTGGTTAGCAATTCATTCACTATATTTATCGTCGTCGCTATGCGTAGGTATCCACAACTATGTTATATAAATAATCTTGAGTTAAGTAAGATAACAGAAATTTAATCAATCATGTATATATGTATATATGAGTAACATAACATATATCAAAATCATAGACTTACCACTTAGCGCCTTCTCATTATTTGCCTTTAATAAATTCGTCTGAAATTTTTTTAATAAATATCAAAAACTTTTAGATTTTTATTTATTTTTTTAAATTTTTTTCAAAAGTCCCACATTTTGAGGATTTCATGGGTATTTCGGCTTTTTCGAAAAAAATTGGATATTTTGTGTAATAGTTTTGAAAATTTGAGTATTTTGTGATTTTCCCTAAAATCAATCAAATTTATTAGTAATATCTATTTTCAACAGTGTAGAACAAATGGTAAAAAAGGCTTTGAAATTTTTGGCTCTTTTGCAAAATTGTTAAACCCCCGCCCGTCCCCACTACACTTTTACAAGTAGTATAAATAGAGAAACAAACACAAAATTGTTCCCCCACTTCATAACATTTCGGAAATAATCTCACCATTACCAAAATGCAGCTCCGATCAAACATTCCGCTCTGCTTCATTCTCGCCGTCGTCATCACCGCCTCCGTGCTCTTCTCTTCTCCGACGGTATACTTATTACTTGTTGTACTTTACAAACCCTAACCTTTTGTGAATCTAAATTTCGTTGTTAACAGGTCTCGGCTCAACCGCATTCTTCCTTACCTAATTCTGGATCGTTCTCAGATGCTCTTGATATGGTTCAGATGACACTCCAGTAAGTTATCGGAACTTTGTTCTGATTTTGATTTTTTTAACTTTATGCTAAAATAATATTATAGTGTTGGGATCCGTTTATGGTTAGATGCTTATGGTTTATTGGAATCGAGCATTCGTGAATATATGATTATTCGATTTCTGCGTTTTGTTTCGATATACCAACTGTTTTGCTTATTATGTTTGAGTGAAATTGAGCATCTGTGAACATATTGTGTATCCGTTTTTTGCGTTATGCTAAATGATTATTGAAATAAGTTGTTTTGCTTATGTTTGAGTCAGAATGTGCAGTTGTGAACATATGATACCAATAGTGGTTCTGAGTTGCTTAGTTTTGTTTAATTTGCGTTCAGAATTCGTAAATCGCCAAACACTGTAGATTCTGCTTCGCTCTGTTATAGCTGATTGTTATATGTTTCTGCTTAAAGGCGTATGCAGTTTTAGTACGTATCCATTATATATGCAGTATCAGTGTTAGTGGTTTTAATTACTAGTGTTTGAAACTCTGGAGTCTTTTTTATTGCATTGTTAATATTTATTGCATTGATAAATATTCTGTCTAGGGGTTGTTTGTCTGTATGTTTATTGTATTTATCTTAATAGAGCAGATAAGAAGGGTAGTTCTGATTGAGTGTGTTTTTAATCAAAAACGAAATGTTTATGGCTGGCTTCCTGTTTTGGGTGAAATAACAAGTTTTGTGGGTTACTTATTTAAACAGCATAATCTGATTTTTATTTATTTTACCTTTTAAATGCTTAAACAAGCAGCATTACTCAAACAATGCGATTGTGACTTTTTATCATTAGTTGCTTATGCGTATTTCAAAAAACATAAGCAGTTTATAGTTGAGCAATTCTAAACAACCTTCCATCTTATATACAGTATCACCTTTATCTGATAGTTTTGTTACGGTATTATTCTGTGCAGGTATAGATTCAAGAAGATCGAGTTTCTCCGCATAGCATTAACGCATTCGTCGTATTCGGCTGAGAACAACAAAGTTTTCAGCATACTAGGAAACAAAGTTATGAAGATAACTTTAGTCCTACAATCTTTAAAGAAAGATTTAGATATCTCACCAGATGATCTGAATGATAAGATATCCAAGTTTCACTCCTCGTGTGCAGCCTATGGAATGTTTCTGAAAGATGTAGTTAGGGTGTCTTCCACTACTGATTCATCGGCTTCATCTGTAGTATGTGGTGCGTTGAGGGCAATTTTTGGGGCAATTGCCCTTGACAATGGGGAGTTTGCTGATGCAATTAATGTGTTTTTGGTGCTTCAACGTTTCAATGGCGAGATCATGCCGTAAGGACTATTCTTTATTCTCTTTTAATGTTTCTTTTTTTTACTAGTACTGTACTATTGTTGGCAGTTTGATACGCTCCAAAGTCCTGTTATGTGATATAGTTGATATACTACACCGAGTTTCTTGTGCCTATATGCATAGTATAGTATATATGATAGATCAGTATAAGTTATACCGAGCAAGCTACATGTAGTATTATTTACGAGTATATTATTCTTGGAGCAAACTACATATATGATTCTAGTAATATGTAAAATAAATTCTAGTGATGGTATTTTTCCACTGGAAACTTTATACAGTATCTAGAGACAGCATAAAAGTCCGCAAGAGTTTATGAAAAACGCATTCGTTGTAATTTTCTATTTCATTAATTATATATGCAAAAAGTATTCTCTCATATAGGTGGTGTTTGGGATTAGTTTATTTGACAGCTTTATTGTGTGTTGATATAATAGAGTGCATGGATAAAAACACATTGTTTATAATTTTATGATTAATTAAGAGTGAACTGAGCAGTTGTGAATAAGTAGATTTGATTTAGATCATTTTACCTATTAAATATATAAAACACACTGACGATTTAGATCATGTTGCCTATTAAATCTTTAAAACACACTGAAATAATTGTCCTGATTTTGGTGCACCATAAGCTGATTAGCCTATGGTTTTAGTATTTCATTAAGAAGAATTCCATATACTATATGACAGCAAGGATATTAACACGGAAACTAACTGTTATCTAATTATATGCTATATCTATCAAGGGGATATTTATTGCTTTTTTATGGCAGATAAGAAGACTTAGTATTTGGGTATAAACAAATTGGTTATTCAAACTACAGTTGATTATTTTCCTATAAAATTCTTTGATAAACTGAATTGTCCATCTGCTTATGTGATTATTGTTTTTCGTTACAACATATGCACATCCAAACACTATATCTTGCATTACGTATCTAACAGCTGATTTGTTGGGTGCTTAGTTTAAACATATAAGCTGTTTTAATAAGCAATCTCTTTCTAATTTATGTGAAAATCAGTTTTAGTTTAATAAATATTTGATATTTAATTTACAATGATTATTTTGTGCAGGTATTATTTCAAGAACTTGGAACTCGGCTACCGCTCTGTGGTTCACTCATCATATTCAGAAAAGAACAATAAAGCAATGAGTATATTGGGTGAGAGTATAATTGAAGCGGCTGTGACCCTAAAAGCATTAGCTAAAAATGTGGATTTATCAAAAAAAGATTTGAACCATTATATATCACTAGTATCAGATGTGGATTCTTGTGCTCATGATGGGAGACTGCTGAAGCCCATGATTCTGGTTTCTGAGAATATTGATCCGTCTACTTCATCTATTGTTTGCGGTGCATATAGGGCGTTTGTTGGGGCTATTGTCCTTGATAAAGGGAAACCTGATGATGGAGTCGGTTGGTATTGGGATCGCTATGGTCATAGTGGTATTGGGAAAGCTGATGAGCTTTACATGTAGGGATTGTTCTCATTTTTATGTTTTGTCATGTAAATTGATGTTTGATGTTTACCAGTACTGTACTACTGTCACTGTCAGTAGTTTGAAACTCTCCAAGTGCTAACACGCCCTGAGATTTATATGTATGATTCTAGCAAGGTTTATGATTTACATGGTAGTATGTGCGTATTTGAGTGTTTTAAGTGATAAAATCTCTCTTTCATATCTGCTGTTGCAAGATAATACTATTTACTTTTTACTGTTACATGCAATGTAAATTATTAACCCATTACCTGAAACTACTTATCCTTTTTAACCAAGTGCATTACGATCTGTTGCATTCAATGGTAAGTATCGTTGCCTATTGCATATTTTGGTATAAAAAGAATGACGAATACGCTATTCAGATGGTCATAGAAAATTTACATTGCATATATTAAAATTGGGTTTTGGCCGTACAATAGCAACAAACTTTTTAATGTAACATGCTTTCATGTTCTGTGTTAATTTGCACTATTAAACTTGTTTTACCTAAATCGGATAATTTTCCACTTCATTAAATTATATTATTTTGCAATTATTAAATGACTTATGTACCCTTATCTCCTTTTATCTTCAATTAATGCGGTGGAGTGTCCCAATCAAAAGAGTGAGTGTGCAAATCATTTCCCTTAACATAAAGTCATAAACACAAGTATATATATTTCTATGTTCATCCATCCCATTCATCTTTTCTTAAATCCAACCAAATCACAACATCAGAGCATGTCATGCAGCATGGGTAGATTATTAAGTGGTATAACTTCTCATTGAAAATCTAACCAAATCACAGTTGTGAATGTATCATTCTCATTGATCAATAAAGTTAATAGAAAGTACGGAGTGAAAGTGTGAAACAACACTAAAGGTCCCTCTTCCTACTCATAACTACCAAAAAAATAAAAAAAAAAATAAATAAAAAATAAAAATAAAAAAAAATAAAAAAAAAATAAAATAAAATAAAAAAGGGTTCATTGTTCTTTACTTTCATGCTGTCAAATATTCTTTTCCATTTGTTATTTGATCATCTAAAAACCTGATACATACGAAACGATAGATAAGTTCATTGTTGAATTATGTGATCAAATGAATCATGGAAGACAACGAGCCAAAACGAAAGAGTGAAGCCCAATAAGGCTTCAAGAAACAATATGCTGAATCCTTTTCAATAAGGCTTCAAGCCGAAAAGATAAATAAGTACATTCTTCGCTTTGATATTTCAAGTCGTATGACAGTTATATCATATAATGTCTCCGCTTAATGAATCGTTTTTAAACTTACGTGTTTATTCAGCGTGCTTATATATGTTGTTGTGTCATGTAACAAAATAGATACATGTATATTTATTTGGTGCCATTTCTTTGTATTCAATGTTTGTTGTAGAGTATTAGTGAGGTTGTTATCTTTACTACTTATAAAGGAAAAATGGTCAAAGGGGAATTGTGGAAAAGTGAAATGTTGTAATTTTGGTCAATGCCCATAATGCCCTTATCACACTGAATTTTTGATCTGAATTTTTCGTTAATGCCTTATATGGAATGTCAAAGGTTTGAGTTTGAAAAGTATTTGATGTATCAAACTATACAGGAAATGATACCATTTATACAACTAATTCAGGAAACCCAGCTGGAAACACCTATCACATTGCAAGAGAAACTTATATCAAGCACACAATTTATATAAATACCATCTCTCTCTCTCATATCAATTATACAAACACACACCAGAAAAACTCTTCCACGACCACAGGACCTCAACACCACCGGACCTCACCTTCACCAGACGTCAAAACCATCGGAGTCGCCACCACCGGACGTCACCTCCACCAGACGTCACCACCGAAACCAAGAGCCACCAAAAGAGTTTTTTATGTTTTGAGGTATTTTTTGAGTTTTACTAGATTTATGACTATTAATTAAGTTTTGAGTGTTCTTGTTTATAGATCTGTATTTTTTATGTTCAGATCTGAGTTTTAACCCAAAAAAAATAAAATAAAAAATAAAAAATAATAATAATAATAATAATAATAATAATAATAATAATAATAATAATAAATAAAAAAAATAATAATAATGTGTTTTTTAATAACCAGCCGCCACTTTCCGTTCAGATCTAGCCGAATCTATGTGGTTACTTGCGTGCTTAAACTGGAGGGTTTTTATTTTTTTTTTATTTTTTTATTTATTATTATTTTATTTTATTTTATTTTATTGCAGATATATGTAACTGAGAGCCATTTCATGGTGGTTTAATATTAAAGGTAGTGTAGATCTCTCAAGATTTTGAGGTTGTTGTTTTATGTTTATTGTCATCTCTAAAGTTAGGTCTATGTGAATTAGAATACGAGGTTGGAGTTTTGCCGATGATTTTATGTTAGGCTTCATTTGTTTTGTCATGTTTGGTCTTTTCTTGCCATGTTTTGTGATATTTGATTGTTTCTATATCTGTTTCCTTTTTGTGATATTTGATATTTCTTACATGTTTTGATTTGTTTAGTGAGGTGGTTGAAGTTGTTTAAGAGGTGAAATTTGGTACCTCATCTACATAGTAAGGAAGGGTTGTACGTTATTGTTTGAATAGATGACCAGTTAGATGATAACTGAGGAAAAGTAATGAGGGGTAGAGCTGGCATAACAGGTCACACGAACCTGTTAAGACACGAACCTGTTAAGGTCAAACACGAACACGACCTGTTACCTTATCGTGTCATTTTTCTCAAACACGAACACGACACGAAAATAAACAGGTTAACCTGTTAAGACCTGTTAAGAACCTGTTAACACTTAACATGCATACAACTTTCACTTCTGATTACCTTTAAGCAACAACAACAAAAGAAAACAACAAGTCAACAAGCAACAAAAAGAACAACATCAAGAACAGCAAATCCAGTAACAAGTCATCTTCTGATTACAACAACCACAAGTCATCTTCTGATTACAAAAACAACAAAAACGACGACAACAAAAACATTCACCATCAAGAACAACAAAAACAACAAGTCATCTTCTGATTACAACAACCACAAATCCAGTAAAAATTACAACAAATCCAGTAACATCAAGAACAACAACAAATCCAGTAAAAATTACAACAACCACAACAACCAAAATAAAAATTACAACAACGTCAATATTCACCTCTTAATTACAGCCAATGCATATTCTTTTGCAGAAACTTTCACTTCTGATTACCTTTTCTTCTCGAATCAGTAATAACGATTACCTTTTCTTCTCGATCTAATACCTTTTCTTCTCGATCTAATGGCGAGACACAAGTGGTGGTGGCGGCTAGGGTTTAGTGAGAGGATGGAGTATTGGGGAAGAGATGAAAATGAAATGAGGATAAGATCATCTTGTTGACACTACTGCTGTTGTTCGATTGGGATTTTATTTTAGGATGAGAGATTGAGTCATTGAGACTTGAGAGAATGAGAGATGAGAGGGATCTGAGATTCTGATGGAAGGGGGACAAATGGAGGAGGCGGATTTTATTTTTAGGATAGGATAGGGTTTGTAATTGTAAGGATTATAAAATTTATATTATTATATATATATAGTATAATATTAACAGGTCACTAACAGGTCTGACCTGTTAAGACACGAAAATTAACAGGTCTTAACAGGTCTGACCTGTTAAGACACGAAACCTGTTAAGGTCAAACACGAAACCTGTTAAGAACAGGTCGTGTCGTGTCGTGTTAACAGGTTTCGTGTCAAAATTGCCGGCTCTAGTTCCCGCCAATTCACACCTTTTGTGGATATATGTAAGTGTCGTCTCTCGTAGGCAGATAAGATCATATCTAATTAGGAAAATCATGAAATAATAACCAAGTTTGAGTTTTGTTTCAATCATGTCATTTTTATCAGAGATCGAGTCCAATTGTGCTGATGAACCTAGATCTATTAGGGTTTATTGGGTTTCCCATCATGTTTGTATCCTCTATAAATACTCATGAATAATATCGTATACCCCATGAGGCACTTATTGTTCAACATAGTATTCGAGCTTTAGGTAAGATCCATTTACAAAAATTGTTATCCTTCAATCATCGACTACTCGTCGGTGATCAGAAGGGATCCAGTTATTTTCGTTTTATTGTTTGTTATTAGGATTTTGATTTCCGTATTCATTGCATAACATAAACCCTTGCAGCCAAAACACATAAAATTTGTTGAGTTGCTTTCAATCAACCATATTTTTTATTCCTCATCAAAATATTTTCGTTGTTAAAGTTCATTGTCGTTGACATCAATAGTTGACCACCAAATTGCCGCTCCTTCCTAAAGGCAAAGCAAACCATAACGTAAAAAAGCAAACGTCATAAAAATAGAAGAAACCACGAAGCAGTCTACAATTATGTCGCTAAATAGGAGTCCATCTCTGTGCATTGCTGATGCTGGATTTCAGACCAAGTTTTAATATTTATAATTACTCGTCTACCTATTGTCTACCTATGCACTAACGGGTTGAGAACCCGGTCGTGTGTAGTGTAGTAATCGGTAAAACCGAGGTCGTCCCAAGAGCTATGAGTGCGGAATTATTCTAATTTCTATGGTCACAGATTATAAAAAGGGGGTTTTGATTTGATTAATCAATAACTAAAGAAATAAATACAAAATGAAATTAAATGAGAAACAATCATTAGGGAGAAACGTGCTAGCCTATGTATTAATCTTATTACGCTATAATCAAGTCTTCTTATAAATGTCTTCTAACGCTTCAAGTGGGGGTAAATGTCACTAGACAACATTTGGTCAATTCGTATAGCCTGTAAGTCTAGATTCCTATTCCACCGTGACTTGACTTAAATGGACTAACGTGAGGGCTAACATTGTATATATATTTTGTTTTCCTCTCTTAAAGACGCCTCGATTTCACAAAGTACCTACACCCCTACCCCCCCCCCTTTTCATTACATAATTTTGATCTAATCTCATTTAGTTTCAAAAAACCCTTTTACATTCCAACACATACAAATCTCTATATAATGGTCGATTCCAACAAATATGGTCTACGACCACCAGGAAAGCTTTTGATCCAGTTGAAGAATATAGTAGGTGTTTTTATGGTTATCGTAATTTTATTTTCTTTTTATGTTTGTCAGATCATTAACTGGATTGATGGAAGGAATGTATTGATTTACGTCGATATTTTTGGACATTAAAACAGGAACCAAGAACCCTACTATTTTCACATTGAAGTTAAATCATGGCGGTTTTTTTACAATGGGATCTGGAAGACGCTACTTGAATGGTAAGGTTGATTGGTTTGATTGGGTTGATGCTGATGAATGGTCTATCCTTGAACTTAGTGACATGCTAGGCTTGTTTGGATATAAAAATGAAGTTAACTTTTATCATTATAAAATTCCTAACACTAGTTTAGATGAAAGGCTTAAACCCTTAATGTCAGACAGTGATGTTATAGAGATGGTTAAGCATAAGGGATCATTTAAAGTGATTGAAGTGTTCACTGAACTTTGGTTGTCAGTTTTAGATGTTCCTATGTCACAACCTGAAAGTAAGACCAATATGTGTGAGGTGAAAGTACCAGAACCTATGTCAAAACCTTTGCCTTCTAAGAAAAAACTTATAAAAAACCTAAGAAGAAGTTAGTTAAGAAACTGACTAAGAAAGCACTTGCACAGAAAATGTTAGGGTTTGATGAATGGCCTGGTTATGAATACATTGATGATGACCATGTTTAGGATAATGTTTCTGAGAAAGAATATGTTAGTGCACAAGCAAACCACCCAGAACCTTGGCCAATTGAGATTTATATAGAGGACTTTGATTCTTTTTATCCTAATAATGTGAATACTGAAGGGGGTCAATCTAGTGGGTTAAATAAAGGTGATGATGAGCCTAGTGTGGTCACAGAAACATGTGAACCTAGTAAGCTTAACAAGAAGGATATGAGAAATACTTAAGTTGATGATGAGGTTTTAAGTAGATTAGGATAACTTGATAGCTGATGTTGAGGTTGATATGGAGTCTTTTAAGAGGAACTTTGCTACTGATGTTGAATGTGGAGTAAAAGCAAACCAATAAGATGAAGATTTGACCTTGATGACTTTGATAGTGCATTAGATTGTGATGGTGATTTTGAAGCAGCTAGAAACAGAGCATTGAGAAAGTTAGCAAAAAAGCAGACACTAGGTATGATTTCAAAGGAAGCTTTCTATGTTGGAAGGAAATTTGGTGACAAGTGGATTGTATTAGAAATGGGGTCTAGATTAGCTGTGGAGTAAAGAAGACAGTTGCATGTCATAAAAAAATGGCAACACAAGGGTGAGAGTTATATGCAGAGGTCAAACACCTGTTTTACAGATAATGCACAGTCAACTTCAACTGAGTTCGTTGCAAGTGGGCCTGTGGATGGGGCAATTGCAAGTGGGCCTGTGGATGGGCCAACAGTCCAAGAGCAACAATCTTGTCCAAGAGAAATGAGAGGGAAAACCAAATTACAATGTTAGCCCTCACGTTAGTCCATCAATTTTAAGTTAGGCCCTTTTTAACGATTGTTTGGACTTGGGTCAAAAATTGGACAAGATCCGCAAAATAAAAAACCACAGACATGACCCGCTTAAAAAAAGTACAGGGACAGGATCCGTAAAAATCAGCAAAACACAAGGACGATTTATGTAATTAAATCTACTATTAATTACCAATTATTTGTATTAAAAATTCTTTACGGGTGCGTTTGGTATGGGTATATGGGAATGGGGTTATGGGTTTCACAATGATTAAATGTGTTTGTTTAGTAGGCCAGAAATGAAATTAGTATATCATAGTCATAGATTCATTACTCACCAATTTGGTGTCTATGAAATTCATTCCGTGGGCCCCTCTCTTTTCCACCACAAAATTCAAATATCTATACATTTTTTATACTATATTTTGTCATCCGAACATAAACAATCGTAATGATACACTTTTTCATATTGTCATTCTACCCCATAGCAAATCCGATACCAATTATGATTCCTAGCAACAAACCAAATGACTCTTAAATGACTAGTCATTAAGGAGTAACAATTATTTATGTGTCTTGACCATTGTAAAAAAAGTATAGGTATTTTATACTCCCTCCGTCCTAAAATTATTGTCACCCGACAAAAAACACACAGTTTAAAAGAAGTGCATTTATCACAACTTTCTCTTTATTATTTTTTAGCTGAATGGCAGTTTAACCCTTAACTAATTAATTATGGTATTCTTTAAAGTTTGTAATAATAATTTCAATTAAGGGTAATATGGTAAACTTGATCAAACTTTTCTATATTTAGTAGTAAACAATTAAATTATAACATCTCAAAAGAGAAACTATTAATTTGGGATGGATAGAGTATCGAATAAATATATACAATCGGCTTGAAGGAAGTACATTTAGCTTATTTGTAGTTTTTAAATTGTTGTTTTTATATTTAAACGAGTCATTCAGATCCGGGCGATGCCCCGAGCTGTATATGATCGTATTATATATTTAAATTGTTATTGTTCAGCACTAATTTTCGTCATTTTTATCATGGACCCGTCATTTATTTTCGTCATTTTATATTCGGGACGTATTTTTGTCATTGTATATATAAGTTGTCATGGTAGCATACATTTTGTAAGCATGATACGTATTAAAAATAGTTTATTGACATGTAATCTTTTAAGATGTATTTTTTACGTAATATTTTTTGTCTATTTATTTTGGTATTAACTCTATCATTTTTTATTGGAACTAACTAATATTAATACATTGAGCTAAGTTATAACTATTTCTTATGATAGTCAACAATGCCCGTGCGATGCACATGTGCTGTATAGAAGTTTTCATAGATTTAAAATACGTGCGATACACATGGGCTATATAGAAGTTTTCATAGTGTAATATTCGGCATTTATTTTCGTCATTTTATATTTAAGTTTTCATGGTGTCACACATTTGATAAGCTTTATACGTACTTAGAATACTTTATTGAGATGCACATGGGCTGTATATAAGTTTTTACATCGTAATCTTCAGAACTTACTTTCGTCAGTATATATCTAAGTTGTGATGGTATTACATTTCTAAGCATGGCACACATTTAAAATAGTTTATTGACATTAAAAGAGTATATGTGAAGAGATTTTTTTCAAGATGTTACATTGAAAAGAGTCTCTTCACATGTAATTTTTTAATATGTATAAGTTACATAAATTATTTTAAATATGAAGTGATGACATTAATGTTGGAGACCTTTTATATTCATCCACATGCAATGCACACAGGTTTGGACTGCCTCAGGACCCATGCGATGCACACAGGTTGGATCTAATTGTTTTTTTCGTAATGTTCGGGACTAATATTCGGTTCATGTTTGAAACTCTCATTTTTTTGTGAAAGACGGACTTCGTTGTTCAAATAAATTACATTATTAAAAGCGAACTATAATACAAATTTCCTTTTTAACAAAACTATAAAAACATAAAACATTAAAGTGATTAGTTGTAACACCTGGTATTTTTCCTAAAACCCATTTCTAGTCAAACTTCTATTTTTAGAGCCTGAAACGTTTTAAAACTTTAAAGCATGTTAAATTGGATTTGAGGAGCGTGAGATATATTAGGAACGAGAATTTATTCCTTGATTTACTCAGCACAACCTAGAAAACTCGAATTTGTTTCATTTGCCAAATTATTTGATTTATTTTGAGTTTGAGAAAAACTCTGAAGTTTATGCTTGATTTTATTGGAAAAACTATTTCGTGAACGATGGCGCAAGTTTCGTAATTTTTCGAGTCCGTTTGCTATGTCATTCGAGTCCCGAACCGTTTTTATGAAAAGTTTAACTAATTGGCGAGAGTAGTCCCTTGTGTTTATTTACACAAATCACCCCACACTTTATTTAATTACAAAACTACCCTAAACCCTTTTACCCTATAAATACCCCCAATATTTACTTCCACTCATTTTTATAAACAAAAAAAACACACACACTCTCACACTTTCTCTCTCTTCCCTCTCTCTCTACCCACCGCCGGTCACCCTTCCCACCGCCGGCCATATTTCCGGTCACCGGAATATTTTCCGGCCACCTCACATAACACCACTTACCCTAGTTTATAGATCGGGACACCCCCGATTCATCCCCGCAACCCGTTTACCCAAATTCGAACCCACGCGCCCTAGATCTAGAAAAGAAGCCGTCGACTTTCGTACTTTTCCGGCCAAATCATTTTTCCGACGAGCTCTTGGGTATCCGAACCTTCCCCCACCTCATTTACACATGTTTTTCTAATAAAAACATAAAAATATCGAAACCCTAATTTTATTTTTTTTATAAATCCGATTGGGTTTATGTTTTTCTTGATTAAAATGAGTTTTAATAAAGGTTTTAAATGATAAACTCGTGTGGGATTTCATTTTGTCCGTTTTGTGGTCGCGACTCGGTCAACTCACCGAGTCAACTCGGTTGACTCGGTGAGGGTTTTGTTTATTTTGATGTTTGGTCGAGTTAGGTGACTAAGGGATTGATGGTTTTGGTTGTTTGATATAGTTTTGGGTTCCGTTTGGTTTGTTCGTGTGTCGGCAGCCCACGCTACCACCACCGAGCCGTGGTGGTGGCGGTGGGAGGGTGTATTATTATTATTTTTGTTGTAAATATTGATATTGGTGGTATTTGGTTTGGTTGTGATTGGATTCGGATGTGTTTGGTTAGCCGAAGGGTATTGCGAATTGTTGTGTTGTTGTATTTAAGTTAGTTGACGGGTTTAGGATTAGAATTGGTATTTTTGGTGAAGGCGAGATATGGGATTGTGATGTTTGTTTCGGATTTGGTTTTGGTTATGTTTTGTCGGGATTGGTTATTAGTCTCGGATGGTTATTATTATTATTATTAACCTTATTATTATTATTATTAGTTTTAAACGGTTAAACGGTAAATATTAATACGGAATAATAACTATGAAATTTTAAAATGTACAATGTTAAGTTTAATTTGATTTGGATGACAGACTTGGTATCCGCCAATTGGAACTTATATTATCGATATGACTTGTGAATTGTATGGACGTATTGGATTTGCGGCTATGTTATTTGGACTTATGGAGCTGTTGTACACGAGACGGTAGGGTACGTTAGCCTTAAAGATCTTAAGTACCTGGAACCGAACTATACGGAAAATGGTTGATAAAACCTGAACAACTAATGGACAACGTGAAATGATATATCATATATTAATATTAACTTTCATTATATTAACGTTATTTTGTATTTAAGAGAGTACCGTTGACTCGGAATGTTCTATAAACGGGCATGTCGTGCGAATTACTAATAATTAATTACTATCTTTACTATAATTTCAAGTAAAATCTTATTATTAGTTTGGAAATGGGTAAATACCGAGACTATTGAATTGTCATCTTTATTGTCGTGTCCTTTTATTCTTTTCTTTTCTTTCTTTTGACGAGTTATTTTCGAGTCTTTTTTATTTCTGTCGTTTTTGAGGTCCGCCGACCTTGTTCTTTTATATATTTTCTTCCACACGAAGACTACTTTGGAAAATGTTTTCTTTCAAACGCCCATCATTCTTTTATAAAACTTTCAATTCAAGCATTAACTATTAAAGTATTCGTAAGTACCTATTGCTGAGGGGGGGGTTATGATATTATATGAATTAAGGTTGTGCTGAGGATTGTTTCTGGAAGCATATTTGATTGGTTGTAATATCTTCGTTTTCCTGCTGTGTTAAGGTGTGATTCATAGACCCATTTTTATTTTAAATGTTTATAACCATGGGGTGAGAATACCAATGTTTTAAATGTTTTCTGAGCACAATGTATTTTTGGTATGGCTTCTGATTGGTATGCTTTCCTGACGATGTTGTAAGAGCTTGCTTCCTTATGCAAGACCTTCAGATCAATGAACATTATTCACTTGCGAGGACGCGAATTAGGGATATAGGCCTATAGGATTGACCCTTCCCCTCTTTTGCTGGATTGGCAAATTGTGGTGTACTATATTCGATTTGTCGAGTAAATGGCAAGTGCTCGCCTTGAGGGCATTGTTATTATTAATAAATTCCGCGGTATATTTGATATTATGATGATTGTGTGTACATTTGCGTGTCATGAGCTTAGCATCATCAACATTGTTAATAATGGCACGGTGCCTCTATCATTGGTTATGATTAACGATATTATCATATTTGTCATATCTTATGATAACTTGTGCTCACTTTATATTTTAAACCTATGGATTAAATCAACCTTTGTGTTGACTTTTTAAGCATGTATTTCAGGTTAATGGATGTTGTAGCTGGATGATGAATATTGGGCTGGAGTGAGTGGCTTAGGCTGGAAGGGGCGTTTCTGTCATGCAGCTTAACTACTTTACTACCTCTTTTGCACATGTCATTCGTAAACTTTTGTGTCTTATATATATTTTCCGTGCCTTACTTTGTTTACTTTTAGCTGCAACTTTGACTAAAGAGTACTTGTACTCTAAATGGTTTGAAATCGAATGATATGTTTTGGTCACATTTCAAAGTGCCGTATGGTAGTCGGTCGTTTACTATAAATTGTCCTGGTTTCTATTTTTACGTAAATACCCAGCAACGATACGCTGCATATTTGAGTTGGGTGTTACAGAATGTATCAGGCCTACGTTTTAGAGACGAGCTCGCACTCGACTATAAACTTTTCTGGAGTCAAATGTTTTGAGCAGGCCGCCAGCTTCATGCTTACTATCGCGCCCAGGTTAATTTTTTAAACTTTATATTTTACATGCCTTGATATTATGGTTTAGGTTGGACTTCCTCCAACTATTATGTTTGGCTTATAAAAGTTTTTTCCGCGAAAATTTGGCTAGTATTTTTATACTTCCCTATGCTCTGTAGAGTATAATGTCTGTCCCAGTCCGCCACCAGTTGTGACTTTTTGCTATTAGAAGATGAGATGGATTTAAGATGTTGAATTGTTGGTTTTGGATGATGAGGTAGGTTTAGAAGATTGATGTTGGTTTTGTGATGAGTGTTAGAGGGATGATGTTTGATTGATGATGATGAAATGATGATGATTTGTGATATGATGAGGATGATGAGAGGATGATGATGAATGGGCAGGTTTGGTGAGGATCAGGATGTTCCTCTCCCTTGCCACCTTTCCGCCTGTGTTTTCGGATGTGAACTTATGAGTCTCGGATCGTCTGAGGCATTAGGACATGCGCTTGGAGACGAGGTTCCGAACGACGTATGAGTTTGGTGAGTCCTTCGACAAGTATGCTAGTGTTATACCGGAAGCTTAAGAGCTTGCGATCGTTTGAGAGACGGGATGTGCCGGTGTAGGAATTGCCATAGGAACATCAGTAGACGTTGGGTTGATAGGCAGTTTGAGGGTGCAGATTGAGTGAGACGGGCGAGGAGGGTGCAGGAGATAGATAGTAGTACAGGGAGAGAAGGTTTTAGCCATCAGAGGCAGGAGGTGAGAGGTTGAGTATTTTGGAGTCGCGCGCTAGG
>LBNU01036392.1:48141-60515 GCA_014162995.1 Artemisia annua | reverse complement strand
AATAGTGTATACGTTTTGCCAACCGAATAAATTAACATGTTACGACCAAATTATTTGATTGGTTTGGACTTTGGACATACCTGGTTTTAATTGCTTTCTAGAGCTACATTTGGTTATTTTGGACAAACCTAACTAAACATATATATTCATGCATGCATGTCAAATATCATAAGTGTATCAGCCATTTATGTTAGTCTAAATTGGTTAACGATGATTTTTAGGAGAAACAAAATATATTTTGTATACTATTAGATTAAATAAATTAAAGGTGGTGCATTAAGACTTTGTAGCTAGTATGCTGTATACAAATCATAATCCATTATTCAGAATGACTATGGTTTCTTGCCCCTCAAATTTCTTAATGTTTTTTTAGAATGACTAGCTATGTGTTTGTTTTAACACAAACTAGATGCTAAATTAAACTGACCTTAAATAAAACAGATAAACTTTAGTGTGAACCACCAACCTTAGTTGAATCAAACATTTGCCCAATAAATATTGTAAATTTTTCAGATATATCGAGCCTAGCTTGTAATTTGTTATGGTTGTTCGACCCAACATTTTGTTGAACTGCAACTTTGCAAGCTATTGTAAGCACCGATTAGGCCGGCCAAATAACAAGCAAGCCCAATAGCTGGTTGTGATTAGTTTTATAGACCAAAGAGACCTTTTGATTACCCCTTAAAATTATAATTTAAATAAATCTTACCCCTTATTAAAAATTAACTTACATAAAAATACACCGTTGATCCCTAAACTTTCCCAAAAACATCGAATGGGCCCCAAACTTGGGAAAATCGTCGCATTGGGTCCCTTTTTCAAGTTTTTGAGGCTAATTGCGTCCCTTGACCCATTTCTGTTAGTCAACGTCTGTTATTTTCCCCATGTGCCTTGCACATGAGGGCAAAATGGTCATTTCATCGTTTTGGTTAATTATTTCGGTGGTACAACCTTAAGGACGAACGGTGTATTTAATCAAAAAGTTATACCATCACTACCACCACCATCTCTGTATCTCTTTTTCCTGCTTCTCTCTTTAAAATCCGTGTACACTGTCTTGGATGGATATCCATGTGTACGCTTACTTAATCTTTCTGGAGAAATCGGCTGTGCCAGTAAGTTTCTCACATAATCAAATCTTTTTAATTGTTTCTACATTATGATTTACCTCACCTATTTTAATTTATCAACGGTGTTCTTTTATCTTAGATCCCGGCCTAGATAAAGTTGTAGCTCCTATTGTTAGATTTAAGAAGGGTATGCAACTAACCCGTTCAAGTTTAGTACTCGTGCCGCTATCTGATTTTGACACTTTACTTTCAAGGTATACATTAATCGTTATTTCAGTATATACTTACTTTCTAGGTATTTAATGACTTAACTTTTATATGCAACATTTAACTTCTCCTTTTAAATGTGCTTTAGAGTATCAAGTGATTCAGACTTTGCTAGAAATGTAGCTGGTATACTAATGTAGCTGGTATACTAGTCGAATCAGGAGCTCAAAATCAATCCCATTTAAAAGGTGGTATACTAGTTGAATTCAGACTTTGCTACTCAGCCGGCAAGTTTGGCTAGTTCTTGTAGCCAATTTGAATTGTTTATTTTAAACTCAAGAGTTTATGTTTTTAGTTGAATGGTTTACGAGATCTAAAAATGGTAATGGTGTTAATTTTAGAGAGAGAAGCAGAATTTTAGAGAAAGAAGCAGGAAAAAGAGATAAAGAGAGGGTGGTGGTAGTGATGGTATAACTTTTTGATTAAATACACCGTTCGTCCTTAAGGTTGTACTACCAAAATAATTAACCAAAACGATGAAATGACCATTTTGCCCTCATGTGCAAGGCACATGGGGAAAATAGCAGACGTTGACTAACAGAAAATGGGTCAAGGGACGCAATTNTTTAATTTATCAACGGTGTTCTTTTATCTTAGATCCCGGCCTAGATAAAGTTGTAGCTCCTATTGTTAGATTTAAGAAGGGTATGCAACTAACCCGTTCAAGTTTAGTACTCGTGCCGCTATCTGATTTTGACACTTTACTTTCAAGGTATACATTAATCGTTATTTCAGTATATGATTACTTTCTAGGTATTTAATGACTTAACTTTTATATGCAACATTTAACTTCTCCTTTTAAATGTGCTTTAGAGTATCAAGTGATTCAGACTTTGCTAGAAATGTAGCTGGTATACTAGTCGAATCAGGAGCTCAAAATCAAACCCATTTAAAAGGTGGTATACTAGTTGAATTCAGACTTTGCTACTCAGCCGGCAAGTTTGGCTAGTTCTTGTAGCCAATTTGAATGGTTTATTTTAAACTCAAGAGTTTATGTTTTAGTTGAATGGTTTACGAGATCTAAAAATGGTAATGGTGTTAATTTTAGAGAGAGAAGCAGAATTTTAGAGAAAGAAGCAGGAAAAAGAGATAAAGAGAGGGTGGTGGTAGTGATGGTATAACTTTTTGATTAAATACACCGTTCGTCCTTAAGGTTGTACTACCAAAATAATTAACCAAAATGATGAAATGACCATTTTGCCCTCATGTGCAAGGCACATGGGGAAAATAGCAGACGTTGACTAACAGAAAATGGGTCAAGGGACGCAATTGGCCTCAAAAACTTGAAAAGGGGACGCAATGCGACGTTTTTCCGAACTTTGGGGCCCCTGCGATGTTTTTAGGAAAGTTTAGGGACTAACAGTGTATTGTTGTCTAAGTTTTAAATGTAATAAAGACATTTTATTTATAGAAACTTTGGGGACCTTTTTAATATCTTTTAAAATAAATATCTTAAATAAATCTTACCCCTTATTAATAATGGCAACTTTAACAATGAATTTAACCTTACAAACGCACACGAGTGACAACTTTTTGAGTGACAAAGAATTAAATTTTACAAACATAAGATGACAGCAAAATTAAGTCTTGCACCATAATATTAACATAATATGTTTCTTTATCAATTGGCTTACAAAATGTTGTTTGCGCGGGTATTCGTATAGGGTCACACGGTTACAACCGGTTCCATTAATTTTTAAAAATAAGGGCAAAAAATTAAGAGTTATATCAGAATCAGAAGTTCACAAGTATAATTATTTGCCGCTATATGTCATCGCTTTGCACATGTATTCGTCTTGTCTTATTAATTTTAAACTTCAAATTTTTGTTTGATACCTACAAAATATAGTTGACTTATGTTTAACAAAAAGTTGCCAGTGTTGCATGTTTTATGTTGCTAGAATTATACACGTTTTCAGTTTCAAGAAATATGTGTATACATTTTTTGATACATTTTAAAATTGTTCTACTTATAATATTGTATGTTATAACATTTTTCAGTTAATATTTAATTATTTTACATTGTATATATAAACCTCACATGAAACACGTAAAAAAAATAAATTCTTGGATACCGTTAGTGCTGTAACTAGGTAATATACGATTAATTGGTCAAAATTCAAAATACAAATTTTATAAATTCTTGGATACCCTTAGTGCTGTAACTAGGTAATATACAATTAATTGGTCAAAATTCAAAATACCCCTTTAGGGATATTTTGAATTTTGACCAATTAATCGTATATTACCTAGTTACAGCACTAAGGGTATCTAATAATTTATAAAATTTCTGAATTATCACAACTATAATTATATGTCGCCATAAAATCTAGTTGCTATATATGCCTATATGGATACTCGTCTGATATTTTAAATGCATTATAAAAAAACAAAGATTTCAAGATCGGGATCCTGCTCAAGATCGTTTTCGCTTTTGCAAGATCGAAATCGTAAGATTGGATCGGGATCATAAGATCCTACTATAATGTCATTTTCTTAATAGCATTTGTAATATTATTCAAATCTACAAATTGTTATATATTATACACATAAAATTATATTAATGTTTCATGAAAAAGGTTGTCCTACATTATTAATATAGAACGTTTAATAAGATGAACATGTTGTTTTTAAAAATTTATAAAATATAATCCATAACTTTGTAGTTTTTTAGTTAGCAGTTCGAGAAAAGTAAGATTGGATCTGACTAGATCTCAAGATCCTATGGGAAAGATCGGGATCTTGTAAGATCTTAAGCTTGCCAAGATTTTGCGTAGGATCCGGATGATTTTTGCTTTGTAATATCGTAAAATCTTAAGATCCTAAGAGGCTAAGAGATAAAAAGGCTTTATTGTTTGAAGGTTTTGCTAACAATAGCCTTTAAGGATGTGGTTAACAAGTTTATTTCTACTACAAATTACTGTAATAAGTTAGTATAAGAACTTGAATCGTCCAATCCCAATTTTTTGTTGTGCTATCATATTTTTCGAGATTGTATCCACTTTTTGAAATTATCAACCAATCATAAATATTCATTACAAGTATTTTTTATAATTTCCGTAGATTATGACGGTACAGTTGACCAAAGTTAAACTGCAAAAATGGTCACTAACGTATCGCGAAAATGCAAAAAAGACACCAAGTCATAAAGGCATGCAAAAATGCCGCTAACGTTACGTATAAGTGCAAAAAAGCCACCGAGAGCTAATTTCCGTTAGTTTCCTCGTTAAGTGCCACATCACTGAGGGTATTATAGTCATTTCATTGCTTTAAGGATTAAAATGTCCACGTGTAATAGCACTATTGCTTTAGGGACTAAATTTGCAAAGTAATTTTTATCTTTTATTTCACAGCCACCACCACCACCACTCTCTACCACCACCACCACCCTCTACCGCCACCACCACCACCACCACCCTCTACCACCCCACTGCACCTGGCCTTACAGATTATTTGATTTTCTTACTCTATACTGCAACCATGTGAATTTACAACTTTTGAACATATATATTTTTTGAATCGATCAGTTTCTTATTTGTATATTTATTAAATTTACAACCATTCAAATTATCATATATTCATATACACATGCCATGTTTTTATATACACCAGATGTTCATATTTATTTGACAACTTCTTTCTTTTCATTTTGTATTATTGTAGTTTTGATTTTAATAAACATACATAGTCCAAGTGTGATCTTGAAGAAGCTCACTGTAACACTAGATACAGACTGGGTTGTCTGGTATGTGGCAAAATATGACAACCTTTAGAGCCAAAAGCAAATATCACAAATTTAATTACGAGTTTATAACCATGGAAATCATAAGAATCGCACATCTTCTTAATGAAAGTGAATGGTATATAGGTGACCCACACATTCCCAATATTAGCAGATGCAGATACATTCATCCAATCAACTTCCAAAGGGACAAATACTTGGTCATTTTCAAATCTGAATCTTATAAAAGGTAAAACATGTCGCATCGGCTGATTATATAAACCACATATTGCAAAACCAGTGATACGGGCCTGTCATTTGGGAGGTAACTTCAGTGCTATTATGTGTCCTTGTTGTTGTTCTTTGAACCAGCTTGGAATCTTGCTTCCAGGAATACCACATATTGCAAAGACTCGAGTTAATCAACTGGAACAACTAAAATCCACCACAATTAACCAAGAAGCTTGGCAAGAAGCTGTTGACAAGGAAAGAAACCATTTCTTCAATCAAACAAGGTGACTTTTAGTCTTAGTTTTCCCTTATCTCGTTTTGTACAAAATGTATGTTGTGATTGAGTTCTTTGATAAGATATATCTTGCTGAATATTGCACTTGTTCATTGTAGAGCACTTGTGACATTTGGATTGAATGCATTACAAGGAAGACACCTGATTAAACGGGGAGTCTGGGGAGGAGATTGGAATTCCACCAATGCTCGTGATTTCATTAAGTATACAGTTTCCAAAGGGTATCAGATAGACTCATGGGAGTTTGGTATGTTATTGCAGACAGTTATTTGTTTACTTGGCAATAATATTATTTTTTGCTGCACAAATTTTGTGAAACTTGTTCATATGATTTTTTTTTTGGTTATCTATTGGCGCAGGTAATGAGTTAAGTGGCGAGGGGATTGGTGCAATGGTTAATGCTGATCAGTATGGGATCGATGTAATTGAACTTAGGGAAATAATTGACAATTCATACAGGCGATTCCGGCCAAAGCCATTACTCATTGCACCGGGAGGGTTCTTTGATAAAAGTGGTTTGCTAAGCTTCTTAAAGTTTCTGGCTCAGAAATAGTCAATGTCATGACTCACCATATGTACAATCTAGGCCCAGGTTTGTGATGATTAATATACTTGGTTTAAGAGCCAACAAGCAGACTAATGTTAAATTGTTTTTGACTTTTAACTTTTGAGAGTTAACTAAGCTTTTAATAACTCGAAGATTGACAAGAATAATTTTATCTATGTAGAATGGCCTATAACCAGATCTTACGACACAAATGTCATAGAATATTGGCATGCTGGAGATTAAAATTCCAAAAGAATATATGTTAATTTTTGTCACCTTGTTTTCTATGGGGAAGATGATGAATAGTGTTTAGGAAGTGTGGTGGTGGTGGCGGTAGAGGGTGGTGGTGGTAGAGAGTGGTGGTGGTGGTGGTGGCTATGAAATAAAAGATAAAAATTACTTTGCAAATTTAGTCCCTAAAGCAATAGTGCTATGACACGTGGACATTTTAATCCTTAAAGCAACGAAATGACTATAATACCCTCAGTGATGTGGTACTTAACGAGGAAACTAACAGAAATTAGCTCTCGGTGGCTTTTTTGCACTTATACGTAACGTTAGTGGCATTTTTGCATGCCTTTATGATTCGGTATCTTTTTTGCGTTTTCGCGATACGTTAGTGACCATTTTTGTAGTTTACCCTAATTTAAAATTGATAGAGTAACTTTTAGAAATAGGTAGAGACAAAAGTCTAGGGGTGGTAATCGAGTCGTGTTCGTATTGACCTATTTGGGTTCGCGGGTTGGCGGGTTGAAATAACCTCTACCCAAACACGACCCATTTATTAATCGTGTCAAGAAGCTCAACCCTAACCCAGACCTGCATAACACGCGTAACCCGTTTGTGACCCATTTAACCTGTTTAAGTAAATAGGTCAAGCAGTGAATAAGGTTGATGGTTTGTTGATTTAACTAGCTAAAATGCAAAAATGATATAAGGATCTAAAATATGATAAAAATAGGGCAAATGGCACAAAAAGGCATCAAAGTTAGGGTCCATTTCCAATCAAGGTATCCAACTTTTTTTCTTGCATAAAAAGGTTTCCAACTTTTTTTTTTGGCGGATTTGGGTTTTTTTCCTAACACCCGTTAACCACTAACCCAAGTTTTTGTTAAAAAAAATTGATACATTTGTAAAATTTCGAGGACCAAAATTGAAAATTTTATGTTTTTTTTATATCACGGTTACATCATTTTCCCCTAAAATTTCCCCCAAATCAGTTTCCACACATAAACCCTAAAATTGAAAATTTTACGATTGACAAAATTGAACCTTAATTTGTGTTATTAAAGGTAATTAATAGTTATTGTTGATTTTAATTATGTTAATAACGGCTAAATTAAGCACAAATTGACCTTTTGTGTTTTTTTGTTATGTTTAGCAGGATGGCTTCTTCATCCAAAGGAGGTGCATTATCCTTGGATCTTTATTATAACGGGTATTTCAGTCTTAAACCTTTAACCTATCATAATGCTGATATGCTCACAACCACAGTTGATGTGACCCCTTTAACCTCTAGTGAGTTGATAAATTTTGTTCAAAACAACATAGGTTCAGTAGTGTGTGGTTTGTATTACTTTAGTAATGGGTTAAAATGTATTAAGTCTGATGATGATCTTAGACTGTTTGTTGAAAAGTGGCAAAGTACAAATGAAGGTATCATAGCATTGTATGTTTTTCATAACAATGAATCTTTAATAGAATACAGTGTTGATTATGTTCTTGTAATTTTAAACCCTGCTACTTAATACAAAGACTCAGATGATGAAAGTGATGTTGCATCACTTGATCATTTATCTGAGGGTGAAGAAAAGTTGAGGCAGGTTAGGATAAAGGAAAGGCAAATTTTAGATGAAAAGAAAAAAAACAAATGAAATTGTTGTATTTGATGAAAGTAAGCTAGTATTGGAAAATGAAAGTGATAAGAATGAGCATGAAGTAGATCCTTTATTTTCAGACCTAGGTGATGAATCTCAAAAAGAGAAACCTCATGTTGAACCAGAAGTTACCTTAGATGAGGATATGCCCATGAGTGATGAGGATGAGATTGTGTTTGACCCTAATAAAAGAGATTACCCTATCCATGACCCAAACACACACTGGAAGTTAAAAAAAAACCTAGATTAGGTGAATTGTATGCAGACTTAGATCAAGTTAAAGATTGTCTTACTTTTTATTCTGTTGCCAATGGATACCAACTTTGGTATGAAAAAAGTGATAGTGAAAAGTTGTTGGTTAGGTGTGGGTTTGATGAAAAAAACAGAAGAAAGAAAAAACTTCCTAGAGATCCCAATAAGCCTTGTTGTCCTTTTAGGTTAAGAGCTGTAAAGATGCATGATGGCAAGTCTTGGTATATAAGAACTCTAGTTAATGAGCACACTTGCAGTAGACAATGTAATCTTGGTTATTTAGTGACTTCAAAATGGATTGCAAGACAATTTGTAGACAAAATCAGAATGTATCCTAATATGAAAGTGGTTGACCTGCAAGAAATGGTGATGAAAAAATATAGGGTTAAGACATCACACAATCAATNTGAGTTAAAATGTATTAAGTCTGATGATGATCTTAGACTGTTTGTTGAAAAGTGGCAAAGTACAATGAAGGTATCATAGCATTGTATGTTTATCATAACAATGAATCTTTAATAGAATACAGTGTTGATTATGTTCTTGTAATTTTAAACCCTGCTACTTATTACAAAGACTCAGATGATGAAAGTGATGTTGCATCACTTGATCATTTATCTGAGGGTGAAGAAAAGTTGAGGCAGGTTAGGATAAAGGAAAGGCAAATTTAGATGAAAAGAAAAAAAAACAAATGAAATTGTTGTATTTGATGAAAGTAAGCTAGTGTTGGAAAATGAAAGTGATAAGAATGAGCATGAAGTAGATCCTTTATTTTCAGACCTAGGTGATGAATCTCAAAAAGAGAAACCTCATGTTGAACCAGAAGTTACCTTAGATGAGGATATGCCCATGAGTGATGAGGATGAGATTGTGTTTGACCCTAATAAAAGAGATTACCCTATCCATGACCCAAACACACACTGGAAGTTAAAAAAACCTAGATTAGGTGAATTGTATGCAGACTTAGATCAAGTTAAAGATTGTCTTACTTTTTATTCTGTTGCCAATGGATACCAACTTTGGTATGAAAAAAGTGATAGTGAAAAGTTGTTGGTTAGGTGTGGGTTTGATGAAAAAAACAGAAGAAAGAAAAAACTTCCTAGAGATCCCAATAAGCCTTGTTGTCCTTTTAGGTTAAGAGCTGTAAAGATGCATGATGGCAAGTCTTGGTATATAAGAACTCTAGTTAATGAGCACACTTGCAGTAGACAGTGTAATCTTGGTTATTTAGTGACTTCAAAATGGATTGCAAGACAATTTGTAGACAAAATCAGAATGTATCCTAATATGAAAGTGGTTGACCTGCAAGAAATGGTGATGAAAAAATATAGGGTTAAGACATCACACAATCAATGTAGTAGAGCAAGAAGGATTGAAATATATAGTCTTAAGCAGAATGTTGGAGATCAGTATGACAGGTTGATTGATTATGCTGGTGAACTTAGACAAACCAACCCTGGTACCACAGTGCAGTTACGCATTGATCCTTTAATGGATGGTACACACATGTTCAACAGTTTCTATATTTGTTTTCATAATTTGAAAGAGGGTTGGAAATCAGGATGTAGAAAGGTTATAGGTATGGATGGGTGTTTTTTGAAAGGGGTGTGCCAAGGTCAACTGTTGGCAGCTATTGGGAGGGATGGAAACAATCAAATATACCCAATTGCATGGGCTGTTGTACAAGTTGAGAATACAGACACTTGGGAATGGTTTATTAAGTTGTTATCAAAAGACCTTGAATTAGGAGATGGGAAAGGGGTCACATTTATATCTGATGGACACAAAGGACTTTACCATGCTGTTAAGAGGGTGGTCCCATTAGCAGAACATAGGTTATGTGCTAGGCACATTTATGCCAATTTTTCAAAGGCCTACCCTGGTGTTCTATTTAGACAACTCTTTTGGCAAGCATCAAAGTGTGCTAATCATCAAAGATTCTTAAATACAATGGAAGAAATCAAGAATGAAAGTGAAGCAGCTTATCAGTATTTGATGGATAAAGATCCATGGACATGGTCAAGATCATACTTCAAAGAAGGTCTTTCTTTATATTTGTTGTAGCTTATTTCAATAATTACCTTACCTGAACTAACTTATTTTTTGTAATGTGTTTGATAGGAATGGATTGTGATGCTGTTGAAAATGGTCTTAGTGAATCTTTCAATTCTCATATAAAGAATGTAAGGAGAAAACCAATAATTGGAATGCTTGAAGACATCAGATCCTATGTCATGACTAGGAATTACACTCTTATGAAGGAATGTCAAGACTGGACAAGTGATATTTGCCCTAATATCATCAAGGTTTTGGAGTTGCATAAGAAGATTCAAAGGTAAATACTTATCAATTTGTATCCTGGTATATGAAAACCTTTATGCTGACTTGTATTATACTAACAGGAAATGGAGTTTGAATCCAAGTGGATGGCATCAGTTTGAAGTAAAACAAGGAAATCTTGAAGCCTATGGTGTGGACTTACAAAAGAGGGAGTGCACTTGTAGGCAATGGCAGTTAACTGGCATACCATGCCCTCATGCAATCACATCCATTTACTTCATTGGCAAGCAGCCAGAAGAGTATGTGAGCAACTCATTCAAGGTAAGCACATACAGAAGTATATATGAGTTTAATATTTTGCCAGTGGGTGGTATAGATATGTGGAAAAAAAATAAAACATGTGCCCATGAAACCCCCTTTAGAAAGAAGGATGCCAGGTAGACCCACATTGAATAGGACAAAAGATAAGTCAGAGTTGAAAAATAATAAACATGTATCTAGGCCTCTTAGAACAATGACTTGTCAAAACTGTGGTCAAATGGGTCATAACAAAAAGGGGTGTAATAAACCAATGGAAACAGGTGAACCATCAACACAAACACCTGCTCCACAAGGTGAACCATCAACACAAACACCTATTCCACAAACACCTAATCCACAAGGGCAACCATCAACACAAACACCTAATCCACCCAAAAAGAAGGGCAGACCTAGGGTTAATGACCCAGTCAATTCTAGAACCCCAAGTTGTACTAGAAAGAAAAAAGTTGTGACTGCTAGAGGTAGTATATGGATGGGAGGAACAAGTGCAGGGGGTAGGAGGGGTAGCAGTGGCAGGGGAAGTTCTAGTGGATCAAATAGTGGAAAGGGTAGGGGAAGTGGCAGTGGTAGTGGATCAAACATGGGAAGGGGAAGAGGAAGTGCTAGTGGATCAAACAGGGGAAGGGGAAGAGGAAGTGGTAGTGTATCAAACAGGGTAAGTTTCATGTTAATTTTAAATTTTTTTGTTACTATGTTTTTTATTTTTATGATGTATATTCTAATTAAGACCCCCATTTTACAGAATGTTCTATACATGCTATTTGATGATGATGACTTGGTTGATGTACAACTTGAGCAAGCAAATACAGAAGATATGAATGTTGATGCAGTTAAACAAGGTGATGCCATTAAAGACACAGCTGCACATGCCAACGAAGATACAACTGCACAAGTCAATGAGGATACAACTGCTCCAGTCAATGAGGAAACAACTACACAAGTCAATGAGGATACAACTGAAAATGTTGTTCCTGTAAATGAGGATGAAGCAAGGCTAAAAAGGAGGTATGATGACTTCTGGCAAGGTCAATATAATGCAGGATACAGACCCCCTAGAAGGACTTCTCAAAGATTATCAATGAACAATTATAATAGGAAAGTTGACTCACTCCCAAACAGTCAACTAAGTCAACCAAGGGTTCCTGGTCAACTAAGTCAAGCTATGAGGGAGGAAATGATCAATTTATGATCCGTTGAAAGCACAGTGTTCTCACGGGTCGTTAAGTCCCAACGAGATTGAAATTGTGTTTGAAAAACGTTTTGGGAATGAGTGATTTGAGGAAAGTAACCAGATAATGATTTTGATTTGATTTTATACTAATGATTGCTTGGAATTATAATTAAACAGTATTAACAAATACAAAAATGCAAATAATCCTAAAAACCTAAATGCGTACTGGAAAAATGGGAATAAGGTAAAATATGAACAAATAAAAACTAGAAGGGGTGAAAATGAAACTTTTACAAACTTAAAATTAAAAGAAAATTAAATTAAAAAGAAAATTATTTTTTT
>LBNU01036392.1:24579-48042 GCA_014162995.1 Artemisia annua | reverse complement strand
AAACAACTAATATGAACACAAGTTAAGCTAAAGGAACTGAAAAAGCACAGTGGATAAGCTAAAACAAGCAAATAAGCAATCCCAAATTGCCACAGAACCAAACAGACCAAATAGCTATCTTTAGGGCCTAGTGGGGACCACAAATAAGCTCAGAGATCCAAAAGAGCTTCTGAATCAATAAGCCAACCTGGGGAGCTTTCAAATAAGCCAAAAATCAAGCCTTAACTCCTACAAATAAGCTCTGTGTGAGCTTATGAAATTTGGCCAAACTCTCAGTGTATACTGACCACTCAGTATACACTGTCAAATGGGACAAAAAAGAAGCTAAGTGCAGCCCTATCAAATAAGCTTGGAAATGAAAAATAAGCACTGGACTATCAAGAATGGTTGCTTGGCTTTCCAAAAAGCCAAGAATTATGCACTGGGGCCCACTAATAAGTTCTATGGAAGCTTATGAACTTAGATGAAAAAGCTGTGCACAGGGGAGGTCACAGACAAAAGGGTCAACTTTGACACTGCTTATTTATAAGCAAATGGATTCCAAAATGGAATTTTCTTTTTGAAATATGTAAACAAGCAACAAAATATTACAAAACAACAATTGGTTTGGATTTCCAATCTGTATTGAATCCTACAGATCAAAAAGAAAAACTGACCATTTCACTGAGTATGCAAAATTTGACTTTTTCTTATGAACACCTAAGTTGACTTTTATGAACTTTGATCTAGATTTTCTTACTGATTATGTTATATTAGACTATAATAAGACTAAATTAAGCTAAAACAAACACTTGTGAACAGATTTGATGAGATTTGGACTCAAAAACTTTGACAGATTACTAATGAAATGAGATTAAAAGCTCTTTTCACTTTTAATAAAACAAGCACTGGTTTTTATGATTCAAACGTTCTAAGTTACACCTAAGAAGCATGAAACAACACAAAACCACAACAATAACTCAAAGGATCACAGACATGACAGCAAAACCAAACAATCCTTTAACTGCACTAGTTTTTGATTTTCAAAACAAATGAGTGATTGAGATTATGAAACTGATCCACAACACTTATAGAGGTGTAATGAGCTTATTCAAACACAGAAACAACAGGTTGGACTACAAATGCACAAGATTACTACTAACACTAATTTGACAGTGAAAATGGAATTTTGAGCAACAATAAGAACCTCTGAACAACCCTAAGATTTTAAGCAATAATATAACTAACAAACACTAAATAAGCACAAAAAGCACAGAGATAAGCAATGATAATCACTAATACAGTAAAATGGAAATTACACTAAAACTTGGAATTCTTAAAACTTGAGAGTAGAAAACCTTAGCTCTAGCTTTACTAGAGTTTCTTTATGCTCAACAAGCTCCTAGCTTATCAGAGATAAGCTAGGTAAAAGTCCATCTTGCCCCTCCATTGTAGGCAACTTCCAAAGCTTTCCACAGTCAAATGCATAGGTACCATGTGATTGATTGTTACTGAATTTTTTAACCTTTTTTATGTTTTCTTATGATTAATACTAACCTAAGTGAGCTTATGACATAGTAACTTGAAGCTTAGAACATCATTAAAGCCAAAATAGAGAATTCAAATTGAAATACCAAAACAAAAATTGAACTAAAGTACTTGAGTTTTTTGATTAAAAAGAGATCAAATTACATTAAAGGAACAGATTATAATGCTTTTGAAAGGATTTTAACTACTAAGAAATACAATTTGAACTAATTCGACACTAAACTATGACTAAGTGACTACCCAGTCTTCATTTCTCTATCTTCTTCCTTTTATAGAGCTCCATTAGGTGATCTATGAGTGAATTCTTGACCATTGGATGCTTCATCTTTAATCTGAGCCCTTGATTGAGATTTTGGCGCCAAAATGAGAAATGGGGTATAACTGTTTTTTATAGCAATTTGGGGTGGTGCATTTATTGTAGTGGGTTAGGTAGGTGTACATGGTGGGTTGGGCGGTGGATGTGATGGAGATGGTGGGGGGTGGTGGAGGTGACAGGTTGCAGGCAAGTGGGAGGGAGAAGGGTAGAGGTGGGAACGGGGGTGGGGGTGTGTACCTAGAGATCCAAAAGAGCTTCTGAATCAATAAGCCAACCTGGGGAGCTTTCAAATAAGCCAAAAATCAAGCCTTAACTCCTACAAATAAGCTCTGTATGAGCTTATGAAATTTGGCCAAACTCTCAGTGTATACTGACCACTCAGTATACACTGTCAAATGGGACAAAAAAGAAGCTAAGTGCAGCCCTATCAAATAAGCTTGGAAATGAAAAATAAGCACTGGACTATCAAGAATGGTTGCTTGGCTTTCCAAAAAGCCAAGAATCATGCACTGGGGCCCACTAATAAGTTCTATGAAAGCTTATGAACTTAGATGAAAAAGTTGTGCACAGGGGAGGTCACAGACAAAAGGGTCAACTTTGACACTGCTTATTTATAAGCAAATGGATTCCAAAATGGAATTTTCTTTTTGAAATATGTAAACAAGCAACAAAATATTACAAAACAACAATTGGTTTGGATTTCCAATCTGTATTGAATCCTACAGATCAAAAAGAAAAACTGACCATTTCACTGAGTATGCAAATTTTGACTTTTTCTTATGAACACCTAAGTTGACTTTTATGAACTTTGATCTAGATTTTCTTACTGATTATGTTATATTAGACTATAATAAGACTAAATTAAGCTAAAACAAACACTTGTGAACAGATTTGATGAGATTTGGACTCAAAAATTTTGACAGATTACTAATGAAATGAGATTAAAAGCTATTTTCACTTTTAATAAAACAAGCACTGGTTTTTATGATTCAAATGTTCTAAGTTACACATAAGAAGCATGAAACAACACAGAACCACAACAATAACTCAAAGGATCACAGATATGACAGCAAAACCAAACAATCCTTTAACTGCACTAGTTTTTGATTTTCAAAACAAATGAGTGATTGAGATTATGAAACTGATCCACAACAACTTATAGAGGTGTAATGAGCTTATTCAAACACAGAAACAACAGCTTGGACTACAAATGCACAAGATTACTACTAACACTAATTTGACAGTGAAAATGGAATTTTGAGCAACAATAAGAACCTCTGAACAACCCTAAGATTTTAAGCAATAATATAACTAACAAACACTAAATAAGCACAAAAAGCACAGAGATAAGCAATGATAATCACTAATACAGTAAAATGGAAATTACACTAAAACTTGGAATTCTTAAAACTTGAGAGTAGAAAACCTTAGCTCTAGCTTTACTAGAGTTTCTTTATGCTCAACAAGCTCCTAGCTTATCAGAGATAAGCTAGGTAAAAGTCCATCTTGCCCCTCCATTGTAGGCAACTTCCAAAGCTTTCCACAGTCAAATGCATAGGTACAGTGTGATTGATTGTTACTGAATTTTTTAACCTTTTTTATGTTTTCTTATGATTAATACTAACCTAAGTGAGCTTATGACACAGTAACTTGAAGCTTAGAACATCATTAAAGCCAAAACAGAGAATTCAAATTGAAATACCAAAACAGAAATTGAACTAAAGTACTTGAGTTTTTTGATTAAAAAGAGATCAAATTACATTAAAGGAACAGATTACAATGCTTTTGAAAGGATTTTAACTACTAAGAAATACAATTTGAACTAATTCGACACTAAACTATGACTAAGTGACTACCCAGTCTTCATTTCTCTATCTTCTTCCTTTTATAGAGCTCCATTAGGGTTTGCTATGATCTCTGAGTAAATTCTTGACCATTGGATGCTTCATCTTTAATCTGAGCCCTTGATTGAGATTTTGGCGCCAAAATGAGAAATGGGGTATAACTATTTTTTATAGCAATTTGAGGTGGTGCATTTATTGTAGTGGGTTAGGTAGGTGTACATGGTGGGTTGGGCGGTGGATGTGATGGAGATGGTAGGGGGTGGTGGAGGTGACAGGTTGCAGGCAAGTGGGAGGGAGAAGGGTAGAGGTGGGAACGGGGGTGGGGGTGTGTTTGAATTAGTTATAACTGAGGGAGGTTTGGGCTTGTGTTTGTTGGGCCACAGAAAAGAAAAAGGGCCAAGGGATTTAAAGGGGGTGTTTGTTATTGGGTTGGATTTGGATTTATGGGCTTTGGGGTTATAAGTAATAATAGGTCTGTTTGGTTTGTATAGATTTAACAAGGACCAAATTTGTATTTTTGGATTTTTAGGGACTGAATTTGTCAACTCTCCAAAGTAGCTTCAAGGGTGATTTCTTGCCAATTGTGAATAGTACAAGGACCTTAGTTGACTTTTTCCACTTTTGAGATTTCCAGGGACCTTTTCTGCCAACTTTGAAACTTGAGGGACAAATTATGTAATTTTACCAAACTTTTCACCCAAGGACTATTTTTGCCAATGTTTCACAATAAAAGGACCATAATTGTTATTTTCCAAAAGATTTTAATCCCAGGGGCTATTTTTGACACTTTTGCAAAGTTCAGGGACTAAACTTGTAAACTTTTGAAACTTTTCATCAAAGGACTAATTATGACAACTTGTGATTTCTAAAGGACTTTGGTTGACTTTTCTTTCAAAATTAATGCTTAGGGACTAGATTTGACAAGTTTTGAAAGTTGAGGGACTGAAACTGCCAATTATGCAAACTTTATTCGTTTTTCATTTGTTTTCAAACATTTTGCATCTAAAACATATAAAACACAACCCTGGGATATTTTCAGTATTTTGATGCATATTTGGGTGTTTTTTGATGTTTTGGCAGTTCATATAAGACAAAAATGATGAGTATTTACACACTCATCAAAAGTCATCCAGGAGTATGAAGGTTAAGGAATCACACCAGATGAGGCATTTGATGTAGAATAAGTAGTCAAAAGTTAGTAATGTCAGTTTTATTTGTAACAACTTATTACCTAAGTACTCTAATGTTTGTAATGACACTTGCACTTGTAAGAACATATTAAATATCAATCTATCAAATATTATGGACCATATCAGTTGCATTCATTTTAAGTTTCAAGTAATCATGATATCCATTGCATTATTAGTGTAACTAGATACACTAGATTTATTTTAAGGCATTAAGCCATACATAAGGCATACACATTGTTAAAGGGTCACATTTTCTTTTTGCCCTTTCCTGTTTCACACCAACTTGCAGCAGTTGACTTTTTAGGTTCAAATGTCTTGATTCCATGTTCAGCACAAGTGTTCTTATTTCCCAATCCTAGCACCTGAGTTCTCTTCTTAAATTCTTGTTTTGCAATCTCTTTGGGGGTTTGATTCATGACTGCATCAACCTGTGAGCTTGAACCCTTGGGAATGTATCTTGAATGACTGTTTGAGTAAGCCACTGGTGGAAAATAGTTACTCCATCCATCCTCAGAAGTTTCCCAATCAGAAGAATCACTGGTAATGGATATGATTTCTGCACCAAAAAATAAATAAAAAATAAAACAAAAATTATTTCTGATTTAAAAATATATGAGGAAGGACATTGTGCAGTTAAATGTTATACCTGGTTTCTTGTTTTTGCTCATTTTCTCACTTTTAGGTTTTCTTCAAAATGTGAGTTGCAAATGAAGCCTATATTATGGCTTTATATAATGTGTGGACTCATGTGGCATTCAATACCTACAACTGCATTATTCATTGTAGTCAATAACAACAACACTATTAAACATGTGACTTTGAAAAAAATAGTGAAAATCTGCAAAGTTCTTTATTCATTGTCTGCAATGTATCATTGCCTTTTTCATGACTGCAACAACACAATCAATGTGTTTACTTTGGCAGTCACTGCCTATTTTCATGACTGCAAAAGCTCTTTTAACATGTCATGACTGCAATCTATATTGGTGTTTGCTTTTTACACATATCAGCAAAATAAACACCTTTTCAAGTAAACACATGTTACTGCACTTCAAATTAAAACATAAAACACACATTATATTCATTGATCAAAGTTAAACAAATACATTTTAGTTCATCAAAAGGAAACCTTTTTAGTACATTCATTGATCAAACTAAACTAAAAAGCTTTCATAATCAAAATGAAAAGCAATCCTAACAGTACAAAGATAACCCTAGATTGCATATTCATTGTAGTCTTCAACACTACCACTTCTTCTTCCAATCTCTTTTTTTTCAGCTCAAATTCCACAGCTTCCTTCTTCATTTTTTTTCCACTTCTGCCAATTTACCTTTGTAATGCTCAGTTGGTAAATCTAGATCCCACCAGTGAAAGAATTCACAATGCTTACTTGCCTATTTAACCAAAAATCAAGTTAAAACATGTTTTTCACAAACCATTAAAAGCAAAAAATGTGTTTACCTTATAGTTAGTACATCCCAAAAACCTCCTACCTAGGTTCTTTTCAGTCCAACAAATCCACTTACCACTTTCATCACCACATTCGCACAAGACACAAACACGATTCATCAAATTATCTTTTTCCCAACCTGCATTTCTTCGATTCCGGTACACCCAGTTTGAAGAGTTTGATGAATTAGATGAGTTTGTCATGTTTTAATTTTGGGGAATAAATTATTTTGCCCTAATTTGGAGTTAGCCCTAATTTGGATTTTGCCTTAATTTTAATTTTGCCCTAATTTAGATTTTGGGGATGAACGTTTGTTTGTTTAAGGTGTATATAAAAGTTTTAAAATTTTCAAAATAACCCTTCAGTTTTTATAAAACTTTTAAATTTTTTTAAGTTTGTACTTAACGAATTATTTAACGGGGTGTTAGGAAAAACCCAAATCCGCCAAAAAAAAGCTGGAAACCTTTTTATGCAAGAAAAAAAGTTGGATACCTTGATTGGAAATGGACCCTAACTTTTATGCCTTTTTGTGCCATTTGCCTATAAAAATAACATATAAATAAGAGTAAAATACATCGTTGGTCCCTGAACTTTCCACAAAACATCACGAGGCACCTTAACTTTTAAAAAACGTCGCCTGGCGTCCAAACCTTGTGTTTTTTAGGCCGATTGCGTCCCTTGACCAGTTTCGGCTTGGTTAACGCAAGGTTTTGGTCCCAAAATGAGGGGCATAATAGTCCAATCACATTATAACCATTAGTTAACCCAAGATAAACCATACATACAACTTGAGGGACCATCGATGTAGTCACACGTTAACTATGTAACTTTGCCGTATCTTCTATGATACGCATATTAATGTTTTCGCGGGAATCAATAAACCCACACCCAACCATTGACAATTGAGTAAAACCCGATCATTTACCACACGCATTGTCACATACAACCTCAACCCAACACAACCCTCAACAAAGTATCGAATCCCATCTAATCACACACCCACAAAAAATCGGAACTTGCAACCTTTGGAAAATCAAACAACACACATACGAGGTAGCCATATTTACTGATTTATGTTTAATTCAAAGATTATTTGTGATAATGTTAATCGTTAATGCAGAAGCTATGTTATGGGAATCATTTATTTGCGCTGGTTGGACGATCCTTGAAGAGGTTTTTTGGATGAGTTTGTAAGTTAACACCCATATAAGAATAACTGTTATATCTCTAAGAAAATTAGTTGTAAGAAATTGACAATGCTTAAAATTAATATGGTGATATACAGGATTGTCGATGATTACGTTTTAGGAGGATCCTTTCATGAAATTGATGACGTCATGGTATGGATTCGGGTCACGCACCCATCCAATACCAAAACCCACCACGAATGGCCATTATGATGATATTTGCAGCCCACAGCCCGCGAATACAAACTATACTTAAGCCCACCTGAGTGGACTGTTTACAACACCTAGGGCCCACATAGGCCCAAGCCCGGACACGGGCACTTATCCGGTATGCGATATCTTCTATTATTTTGATAGATATCGGATACCGAAGATTAGGGAACACGAAACCGACTAGGGTTTCGTGTGTATAAATAGAGGCCTCCTCAGTCCTCTAAAGGTACGATTCAAAACCCTAAGCTACAAGCCTTAAACCTAAATACGATTACTTACTCTCACGCCGGAGGATAATCGGGGGAGACAATCCCTCGATAAGCCTAACGGTGTTTGTCATTTTTCTTAGTGCGCAGGTCTCACGCAACTTTATCCGAATTGATGCTCAAGCCAAGCCACGCCCAACTTTTGTATCAACAGTATCGGAGCGTATCTGATCCTCAGACCTAGGTGGCTACATTGAGCCGCATCCCCTTAACCACCCCGTCAAACCCTAGCAGCCACCCTCTAACCATTAAAAAAAAGAAAAAAAATTTATCTCCGCTTTGCTTTTGCTGCTGTTGTTAGAAATTTGCTACCGCTTGCTGTCGGATTTATGTTTATGTTTTTGTTAAAAAAAGTTATAGTTGTTTTATTGTTTATTTGTTAATCGATTGTTCGTATGGCTTTGTTACCGGTCGATTAAAGTTGACCGTTGGTACCAGTTCCTAAAGTCGACCATTGGTACGGTTTTGTTACCAGTCGACTTATCCGATCGTTGGTACCGGTCGACTAAAGTCAACCATAGGTACCGTTTCGTTACGAGTCGACTAAAGTTATGTTTTTGTTATGTGTTTTTTTTTTTTTTTTGTTTTTTTGTTTTTTTTTTTTTTTTTTTTTTTTTTTTTTTTTTTTTTTTTTTTTTTTTTTTTTTTTTTTTTTTTTTTTTTTTTTTTTTTTTTTTTTTTTTTTTTTTTTTTTTTTTAGTTTGCTACTCTAGTCCGAGCTTTCGTGATTTTGCCGCCCGGACTGCGGGGGAGTATTAGAGAATAAATAAACCCAAGCCCGATTTGTGAGTTTAGGGCATTTAGGGTTTCACCATTATAAATTATGGGCAATAATAAAGATATACCTACATGGTTTTCAATCATCTAACACAAAGAAGATATGTTCGATGCCAAAAAAATGAAATATGAGGCTACCATGAGGTTGGAAGCATTAAATTTATCAACACTAGTACCGCGAGGATCTCGGATGAAGGAGCTCGGATGAAGACGCGGCAATCATCGGGGTAGATAAACAATAAAGTCATAAAAAACATCCATGATAAGATAGTTATTAATTTTAAATATTTTCAAATTTGTTTAATATGTATTTTTATTCTTTATATATTGAAAGTTAGTCGCTTTAAGAAAATGGGAAATTAAAAAAAAAAAATTAGGCCAAGGGGGTGCTATGGCATGGCGTTAGGGTTGCTCACAATGGACCATAGACCGGATGAGACTGACAAATCGGCCCGAACCACCACCTTTTTTTACATATTTTGTCGTTGGTGTGGTCCGGCCTCACCCAAAACTGGCCAATATGCCTTTTTGGACTGGCACGGATAAAAAAACGGACCAAACTAACCCGATCGAACCGAATTATACAAGTTTTGGTCCGGTCCTTGGTTTGGTGTTTTTGCCAATTTGATTTTCTATCCGATCAGTTTTTATCGGTCATGTCCTGTTTTTTTAGTGTGACGAGCCCTACATGGTTTTATGAGTGAGGATGTTTTTGAGGTGTAATGTTTAAGGTGATGTTGTTTCATATAAGATGTATACAACATGTCATAGGCCAAAGTTACCTATGTTGTGCTCTTACAACCAATTAAATTATCTCTAAATGGGTTGATAAGATATATTATTGGTGCATAATGTAATAGTCTTACGTTTTTAAATTGGGTGCATTTTGTAAGTGGAGATTTATTTTGATGCGGAAAAAGTATACTATTGCATTCTTGCATTCAAACATAGAAATAGGAATGCTAGTCCAGATCATTTAGATTAAATAGGTCAATGCCTCGACCTATTTGTTCCAAAGTATTGTAAGACTTCTCTTGTATGTACTTCACTGGCTACTTGCTCGTTCTTTAACAAAATATGTTTTTGTTAAAGAAACGCTACAAGAGTGATTCGGTTAACCACATTTTTTCTCTTGTGAGATGGCCACAGATTTGTGGTCTTTGTTGACGAAATGGTGGGAGCTCGATATCCCTTTTTGCGCGAGTATGGAGGATTGGATCTTGTGGCTTGATACGTCGTCCTTCTCAAAGAATGTTTGAGTTTTTCTTGAAGGTGTGGGAAGAGTTCTTTTATGGTCCATATGAAGTTTTCGAAATCGGCTAGTTTTTTCTAATCCCCCCCCCCCTAGTAAGGCGATGATATGGGATAATGTTGTTTCCCAATTTTAAACTTAGTTGGGTAGGTTGGCTGCAAAACGCTATAGCTACTATATCTTCTTTGTAATTGTTTCTAGCTTTTGCTGGTTTTAATATAATACCGCCATTAAAAAAAAAGTATCCAAAGGCTAGGCTGTTGTATTGCAAGTAAACAGACTTAATTGATTCGGTTTTATTGTGTAAACCAAATCAAAACAGCGATGGCAATGTTGGTTTACAACATATGTGGAAAAACTAGCTGTAGCTAGAAGCAGTAGCAAAAAGAAAGCAGTAGCATTAAGAAAGCAGTTGTTTGTTTTTCTTTTAGTGCTTGTTAACTCAGGTGTATAAATTTTATTTATTGAGTATGAACGTTAGTTGTTTGAAAATACCAACGATTTTTTTTTGGAGCATTTAAAACAATTGCAAATACTACTTACTTTTTGCCGACTAAACATTATATAGTAAATGCTAAACGTAGATGCAAGTTGCTTTAAAACGGCCACAAAAACTAAGATTGTGAAAACTACTGTTTAATTAGTGAAAAGTGTTCCCATTTTCCAGAAAAATGTTCATATGAAAAGGGAAAAATTGAAAATCAGTTTAGTCACATTTTTTTCTAAAATTTTTCAAAAATAAAATAAAATTCTCATTCTCTAAATTTTAACTAAAAAAATTGAAAAACCCACTCTACTCTTCTCATTTTTACCTTCCTCATTTCTCAAACAAAAATGCGGGATCTACAAAATATAAAAGATACACCATTCTAACTAGGGGTGGCAATTCTCGACACGACACGATAAACGACACGAACCCGACACGAAGTTAAACAGGTTTGGGTTGAGGATAAACAGGTTTGGGTCAAAAACAGGTCAACCCGTCTAACCCGTTTAATAAACGGGTCGTGTTTGGGTTAAGCAAGTGTTAAACAGGTCAACACGTGAACCCGTTTAAGTATATAAGCCTCTAAAATTAAAATATATAACTTGGTTTTAATGTTGGATATGGATAAAATGTATTTTGTTATGTTCTTAATATGTGTGAATTATGATTATAACTCAGATTTTATTGAAATTGACGCTTATAACTTATAACTCAGATATCATTGAAATTGTCGTATAGTTATTTGTATGTTATTTTTATCATATTTGAGATCCTTATACCATTTTTCCATTTAAGCTAGTTAAATCAACAAACTGCCAATCTTATTCACAGCTTGACCTATTTACTTAAACAGGTTAAACGGGTCACAAACGGGTTACACGTGTTATGCAGGTCTGTGTTAGGGTTGAGCTTCTTGACACGAATAATAAATGGGTCGTGTTTGGGTTGAGGTTATTTCAACCCGCCAACCCGCGAACCCGAATAGGTCAACACGAACACGACTCGATTGCCACCCCTAATTCTAACCCTACTAATCTCTCATGTCATTCCCCACCGACCATTCTAACGACCGTTTATAATTATTTAAAATTTTTTTGTTTCTACATTTTCATATGCTTTTTATACGTTGTTATTCGTTTTCATATGTTTTTATATGTTTTCATATGTTTTTATATGTTTTGATCATCCGTTTTCGTCTGTTTTTGTACGTTTTAACCTTTTTATATGGTTTTATACGTTTTTGTACGTTTTCATCCGTTTTCATACGTTTTTAACCGTTTTTATGCGTTTTCATCAACTTTTATACATTTTCATCCGTTTGTAACTGATTTCATCCATTTTAACCGTTTTGACTAGTTTTTATACGTTTTTATGTGTTTTCATCCGTTTTTAGGCATTTTCATATGCTTTTATATATGTTTATACATTTTTGTGGGTTAATATGGTTTTGAACTGTTTTATACACTTCTACACGTTTTATCCATTTACGTTTTCAAACGTGTAAAAACGTACAAAAATGCATCAAATCGTAAAACAATGGAGGAAAACGTATAAATGCATATAAAAACGTATAAAATGGATGAAAAAGTATTAAAAACGGATAACCGAATGCAAACGGATAAAAACGAATAAAAATGAATGAAAACTTATAAAAATGGATGAAAACGTATAAAAACAGATGAAAACGTATAAAAATGAATGAAAACTTAGGAAAATGGATGAAAACGTATAAAAACGGATGAAAACGTATAAAAACATATAAAAACGTACAAAAAACGGATAAAACTTATGGAAACGTACAAATATCTAATGTGAAGAAAAAAATAGTTGACTATGAAATGAAAAATGCTTTAAAATAGCTTTATCTAAACATTTTTTATTTTTTGAAAAAGGAAAAATATAACTTAATATAAACGGGTTTTCAGAATTTTCAACTTTACTCGAAAGAAGAAAAATCATTCCCTTCTCTAGGATTTTAGAAACGGAAAAAAAGAAAACTTTTCACAAACTAAACACACCCTAAACTACCAACTTCTCATTATCGCAGTTTATTTTTGCCTAGTAATTAGTAAATTTGTGCATAATTATCCAAACTATCAAGGAATTAATCTTTACCTGTATGAACTGTTCTGCCTCCTTTATTGCGGACATGAACAATATGAAAGTGCTTAGATATTTGACTTTTGCAGCATTTCTAAAAGAGTAATTTCGACATCTTTGCGATTTACTTTTAAGGCTCTTTGATTATGTTGAGGGGGTACACACAGTGGTTGCGTGGTGGCAAAACTTATATGGCGTGTAATGATATCAAGAGTTCGGATGCAGGAATAATTAAGTTGAGTTTGCCATTACGAATGAACCTATATATGAACGCAAGTCGACCACTTTTCGTGCATTGCGTGTTTGTGTATAACGTTGCAATATTCTTCAACTTCGTTTCCTTTTCTTTAATCTTCCTCTTTTCTTAAGTTAATAATATTATTTTATTCCTTAAGTCAGAATAGAGTAATAACCTTTTCTATGTTTGTTTAACTTCAATCACGTCGTTGAATCACATATAGTCATATACATTTGTTTAACATTTCATTTCTGCTATATTTGTGAGGAAATACGATTACATTTTTAAAAATAAAAGTTTTTCTCTCCGACTTAACACTTTCTAAAAGTATTAGTTATTTTTATATACATAATAATAAAACAAAACCCAAAGTGTGGACTTTTGTATATTTCAAAAAAAGAATTATTTCTTTATTAGGTAATATTTTAATTATTATTTTTTAATTTATAAATTTATCAATTCGTTTTGTTGATATACTAAACGAGTAGAAGATAAATAAAAAATATATAGATAAGATGCAACTAACAATAAGATTAAACTTTTTATATAATTATCTTAAATAATAAAAAGTTATAATTAAAAATCATAAATCAAACAAAACAAATATTAAATTATTTGGTTTTTAATAAATAAAAATATATCAACAATACATGTTGACGTTGAAGGGATTAAATCTTTTTCCTAATAAAACAAAACCCTTATTTGAAATTTTTCATTTAAAAAAAAATGGATTCATACCTTATTTGGTAATATATATATTTTTTAATTTGATTTTTTTTTTATTTTGAAAAATAAATAAACCTAATTATTTCCTAATTTGCTTCACAAATCTTTAAAAAATATTTTTTTTGGGTAAAGGGTTTTGCCCTGGTAAACTATGGTATTAATCAGCAATGAAGTTTAGGCAATATGGCAATTCACCATATTGGCTTGTACAAACACACGCACCAATTGTGCTTCTAACCCAAGCTCAAGAGGTTGACATGCCAACGCTCACAGACAACTGAGCCTAGCCGAATCTAACAAGAAAAAAAACAAAGTAACACAAGGTCGACTAGACTATCTATATAGCTACGTTTTCCTATTCCTGATCAACGACATCGGAATATTCCATTCGTCTAAGACCCTTTCCACACAGCTTGTTCTCTTGAAGTGAAATGTGAGTAATTTTAAGCGAACAGTTGCTAGTATAACATCAATAATCTGCTTTTGGGTTATCTTCTTTTGCTGAAACACTCTCGCGTTCCTCTCTTGCCATATAAAATATGAAAGATGCTGCAAAAATGAGCTTGGCAATTACACTTGGGGCTGATCTTTTCCTTGCTAACAGGGTAATCCAAGTAACAATCTGGTCCAGCGACGAGGATATGTTTTGCATACCTGCTTTTGCCTTCACAAACATCCATACCGGGGACGAAAAAATGCATTCGAAAAACAAATGTTCATGGGAATCTGGAACGGTGTCACATAAAGGGCATCTAGATAGGTTTAAGTTAGTCGAAGGACTAACGTCCCATTGCCTAAGCCGATCTTGAGTCTTTAACTTCCTTTGTATGACTAGCCATAAATGAAATGCATGTCGAGGTATATAATGTGCAAACCACACGACATTTGTCCATTCTATAGAATCACCACGAGGTCTCAAATCTTCCCACGCAACACCAACCGAGAATGGTCTTTCAATACCCAACCGATCTCTCCAAACCAAGATGTCAAGAGTGTTGTTATTTAAAGTTAGAACAGTAGCATTGTAAATGTTAGGATACCTTGTTGCCCAGTTAATAGGCCAATTCCAAGCATTGTTTATAATAAAATCTACTAACCTCGACGACATATTAAAACCCGCTCTATTAATATCTCTAGCAGTGATAGAATCCATAAGCGGGCTGTTAGTGCTCCAGTTATCGAACCAAGCAGAAATGTTAGTGCCGTTCCCAATCTTATACAAATAAAACTTTCTTATTGTAGGATGAATTTGAAGCATTTTCCTCCAACCCCACGCCATGCTTCCTCTATACGTTTTTATGCTCCTATATACAAATTTTTTTTTATGCTCCTATATACAAAAAAGCTAAAATACACATGGGTCTGAGTGCTATTTTTCATAATTGGGGACTAAAAATGTAATTTAGAAAAAAAAACGGAGTCGTACTCTATGGATATCCATCATTCCATCTCCATTACCCTCACCTTACAACTCTCACTGAAGAAAACCCTAACCCTACCACTAAAAACCCTGACCCCTTTTTATGATACTGGTAAAAATAATGCTTATTTTTATGATCATGATGCTTATATCACATAATTAGATACTTAGACGGGTGATGCATCTGTGAATATCCAACATATTGAGGTTGAACCTCAGGCTGGCTAGAAGGAACCTGAAAATACTAAGACCCACCAAAAATTCGGTGTTCCATAAACACCCGCAACCATGTGCAAGAGGCGTAGAAGCCCCAGATGACACCTCAGCATAAACCGTACCTTGCTGCTGCATTGGCGTGTTATAACCCTGATGCGCCTGCCTCACAGGAGCAGACATGTAATACACAAAATTTTGTGGATCAAGTGCCGGATGATGTGGATGATGCTAATTGGGAGACGGTTACGTCTAATAATAAGACGCCTTTGGAACCGCACCAGGTGTATGGTTCTGAATATACTGTGGATGCGGAACAGCAATATGAATAAACTGTTGCTGCTGCCGGTGATGCATCTAAGTATGCTGTGGATCAACTTGTGTATTTGACATGGACATTAAATAAGCAGAATCCGCCATTTCCTGATGTTGCTTCTGCTGTTGTTACATCTGAATTCTAGCATTTGATCACTCACATTACTATTATTACTACTCAACTCACCAGTTCGGTCAATGTTATATATTAACCTGGGTGATTACTTAAGACTTTTGAATTTTTTGGAAAAAAGGGCTTCACCCTGGTAAAATATTTTAATACAAATAATATCAAAAACTTCATTTGCATTATTCGGTCTCTACTAGTTTTGATAATCACAAAATACAAACGTACGTTACGTAAAACTACGACTAATAAGTTTTTGATTGAGAAGACTCGTTTTTGTCTTCAACATCACTTAAGGTATGTACAAACATCTACCAACTTGTGTATGTGATCAAAGGACTTATTTTTCATCTAGACTTTACATTTTCGTGTCATAAAACATTTTTACAAAAGTATTTTTGTATAATTTAAAGAAATGTTTTATTAAGAAAATGTTTTCAAATTTCAAATTCTTAACAGCCACATTTCCCGCTCAAAACCGACAAGAATTTTTCACTAGATAAATTTTCACCACGTCAGGACAAAAATGGGAGTGTATGTTCGGACGGTCCCTTAAATAGGTCGGTGGTCCCTTAGTGATAAAGGACCGTCTGGTATTTACGGGACCGTCATCTCTTTCCTGGCGTCTATAAATACAGAACTGTTCTCTTTCAGAAATCTTCACCTCTTATGCACTAAAACTTNCGTCAGGACAAAAATGGGAGTGTATGTTCGGACGGTCCCTTAAATAGGTCGGTGGTCCCTTAGTGATAAAGGACCGTCTGGTATTTACGGGACCGTCATCTCTTTCCTGGCGTCTATAAATACAGAACTGTTCTCTTTCAGAAATCTTCACCTCTTATGCACTAAAACTTTCTGTATTCCCAAATCCTTTCCAAAACACAGTCTTTGATCACATTATCGGGTTCTTAGTTGTTTACAAGTGATCACACTCATCATTCCTCTAAAGTGCAAGAGAAGAACATTCGTTGTAATCAAGAGACGAAGTTTTAAAGAAGAGTCTTACTCATTGTTGCGGATCCATCACCATTTTCATTCATTGTTTCTTGTATGTAATAGGACTTGAGTGCAAGTCTTATATTGTGTATTGTGTTATATCGTGCCATCGTGTTGGTACGAGGTGTGAAGCCAGATGGGCTTTGTTAGATTGGTTCTAGCTAGGATTAGGACTCGACATTCCGCTTAGTGTCGTTAAACTTGGTGTAAGCTTGTGTAAGGTTTGTTCCGCCATAAGGGAGCGTATTGATATAGTTTTTGTGAAACTCTCGAGTGTGAGACTTGAGGAGTGGAGTAGAGGCGAAGGAGTAAGCTTCGTGGTCGAACCACTATAAATCCGCATGTCACGGTTTGATCTTTCTTTTCTTTATCTTTACTTATTTACTTGTTATTGATTATATTTGTTGTTGAGTTGAATTCACATAAATATCAAATCGAATCATTTTCATAAACACAACTTGTAAAGTAAATTTTCTAAAACGTAATTAATAACGGTGAAACTATTCAACCCCCCCTTCTAGTTTCTACAATTGGTATCAGAGCCAGGTTACTCAAGACTATTTAAAATATAATGTATTTTAAAACTTGAAACGATCAATGGAATTTGAAAAATATCAAGAAGGGTAGTCTATGCAAAGACCACCACTCTTTGAGACTGATAGTTTTATTTATTGGAAAACTCGATTCGAAACGTATGTGAAATCAAAAGATCTTGATCTTTGGCATGTTATTACCATGGGTGACTTTAAACCTATTGAATATAACCCGGAAACTAAACAAAATGAAATTGTCTCTTATGATAAACAAAGTGAAAATCTTAAAAAGAAATTACCTAAAAATGATGAAGCAAAAATGGTGATTTATAATGCTTTGCCCAAAAAGGAATTTCAAAGAATTTTTATGTGTAATACGGCTAAAGATATTTGGAAAACTTTGTTAGTCACTCATCAAGGTAATAATCAAGTCAAAGATAACAAGATTGATCTTTTGGTCCAACAGTATGAACAATTCGTCATTCCTGAAGACGAATCCATAGATAGTGAATTTGCTAGATTTAACACCATTATCACGAGTTTAAAAGCACTCGATGAAGGTATTGCTATCAAAAGTTGTGTTAGGAAATTTCTCAGGGCATTACATCCAAAATGGAGATCAAAGGTCACGACGATTGAAGAATCCAAAGACTTGGCATCTCTATCATTGGATGAGCTCATTGGCAACTTAAAGGTCCATGAGGTAATCATCAAAAATGATTCCGAGATTGTCAAAAGAAAGGTGGAAAGAAGATCTATTACCTTGAAAGCTAAAAAGGAGTTAAGTGATGATGAAGATTCAAGCTCGGAAAGTGAAGACGAAGAATATGCATTAGCGGTTAGAGATTTCAAGAAATTCTTCAAGCAAAGAGGAAGATTTGTAAGACAAACACGAGATGAAAAGAAAGCACCTCTAAAAGCTCGTGAAGATAGATATAGCAAGGGCGAGAAAAGATGTTTTGGATGTGATGACACAAGACACTTAGTTGGAGATTGTCCACACCAGGCAAAGGAAAAGAACCAAAGGGCATATGTAAGTGGTGCTTGGAGTGATAGCGATGAAGATGGTAAGAATGAAACTTGTCTCATGGCCGGATCTTCAAAAGAGGTAAGTATTGAAATCGATCTCCATAATTGTGATATTTGCTCACTAGATTCACTTGACTTAGATAATGAGTATAATAAAATTTGCGAAGTAAGTCAAAAGATTATTTTGAAAAACAAATCCTTAAAATCTACTAAGTCAAAATTGGAAAGGGAATATTGGAATTAAAAGATAAACTATCTAGGTTTGAGATAGGAAAAGAAATTGATTCGGAATGTAAATCTTGTGAAAAGCTTAAAATCGAAAATGAGGAACTCAAAGAGGAAGCCTCAAAATTAAGTAAATTCGAAAAGAGTACTCATTCTCTAAAGCAAATAATAGGAGCTCAAAAGGCTTCCGACAATAAAACCGGCATATGATATAACTTTGCTGAAGCATCAACTAATATATCAAAACAAATAAAATTTGTGAAATCTCAGTCGGAAGGATCTACTGGTGGTGGTTCCTCAAATCCACCAGACGGTCCCTTATTTATAAAGGACCGTCCCTTAGATAAAGGACTGTCTCCAGTAAGAAAAACTGTGTTCTTGCCTAAACCAATCCCTGATTCTGATCCGAAACAATTAACCATAATAAACTCAGAAATACCCATTGCTAGTGTAAAAGAGGTAAAACAATTTTATAAACCAACACCAAAACTCGGATTAGGATACAACAAACCAACTATAGGATCTAGATCTTCACCTCCTAGAAAAACAAATGGACAAACTAAATCAAGAGTAACTAGAAATCAAAATTATCATAGTAATAATTCAATGAGTTGGAGAAATGATTTTCTTCCGATAGGATTCTACTCACCATTTCAACATCCTAGACAAATGCAACAAATGTATAGGATGTACGGTGCTAACAACTTTGGACCCATGAGATATTGGGGACCATATGTTTGAGTTTGTCTATGTTATCATTAGATATGCTTGGGAATTGACTTGGAGCCCGACGAATAGGTTAAAGATAGTGGATGCACAAATCACATGACGGGTAACCGCAAGCTATTCTCATCATATAATGCAAGTAGTGGAGGTAACGTTACATTCGGTAGTAAACTCAAGGGTAACATCATCGGCAAAGGTATAATCACTCATAACTCTCTTACTATAATCAATATGGAACATGTAGATAACCTAAGTTTTAATTTACTTAGTATTAGTCAAATATGTGATAATGACTGCAAGGTAATCTTTTCCAAAGAAGATAGTGAAATCATAAAGGACGGAAAAGTAATTGCCAAAGGGATTAGAAAAGGTAACTTATATGTTATGAAGATTAGTAACAAACCTAGTGACAATATATTCTTAGCTACGGTTAATGATAATTCTACTCTATGGCATAGAAGACTAGGACACGCGAATATGCGTTTATTACAATCATTGGCCTCTAAGGATTTAGTTAGAAATCTTCCTAAACTTAGGTTTGATCAACATTTTTGTGATGCTTGCAAAGTTGAAAAACAAGTTCACTCGAGTCATAAGCCTAAGAATATGATCTCAACATCTAGATGTCTAGAGCTTCTTCACATGGATCTCTTCGGTCCTTCCGCCATACGGAGTTATGGAGGAAATCTCTACACACTAGTTATCGTAGATGATTACTCTAGGTACACTTGGACTAGATTTCTTAAAAATAAGACCGAAACTTTTGAAAAATTTAAAATCTTTAGCAAGAAAATTCAAAATCAATTAGGATGCAACATAGTTTCCATTAGGACGGATCATGGTAGAGAATTTGACAATGAAGTTCAATTCGGAGCTTATTGTGATGCTAATGGTATTACTCACAATTTTTTGGCTCCACGAACTCCACAATCAAATGGGGTAGTTGAAAGGAAAAATAGAACCCTACAAGAAATAAGTAGAACAATGCTCAACGAGCAATCTATTCCTCAAAAATTTTGGTGTAACGCCGTAGATACATCCACCTATATCCTTAATAAAATTCTCATTAGACCTATCATAGGAAAAACCCCATATGAAATCTTGAAAGGAAGGAAACCTTCTCTAGATTACTTTAGAGTATTTGGTAGTAAATGCTATATTTTAGACACCAAGGATTACCTTACCAAGTTCGACCCAAAGTCCTACGAAGGTGTATTTCTAGGTTATTCTCAAAATAGTAAAGCCTATATTGTACTCAACAAGGAAACAATGGTCATCGAAGAATCACTCAACGTGACTTTCGATGAGAGTCCCCCTCCACCTAAAACATCACCTTTGGTAGATGATGACTTAGATGAAGAAAACGCCGTATTTGAAACATGAAAAACCTAGACATATCTCAAGAAAGTGAAACCATCGAAATAGGTGAAACCACCAACATTAAGGAATCCAAAAGTCATCCCTTGGAAAATATTATAGGAAGCCTAAATCAAAGAACCCTTAGATCACAAGCTCAAAACAAAAGCAACCTCTTTTGTTTTGTCTCAATCATAGAACCTTAAACGTCAATGAAGCATTGAAGGATGAAAGTTGGATCATCGCAATTCAAGAAGAATTAAACCAATTTAAGTCTAATGATGTTTGGATGTTAGTACTAAGACCTAAGAATGTTACCGTAATAGGAACCAAGTGGATATTTAGAAACAAACTAGATGAACATGGTATTGTATCTAGGAACAAAGCTAGGTTAGTCGCACAAGGCTATAATCAACAAGAGGGAATTGATTATGACGAAACCTATGCACCCGTAGCTAGACTTGAGTCCATTAGGATATTACTTGCATACGCTTGTGCATTAGACTTTAAGTTGTTCCAAATGGATGTGAAAAGTGCATTCCTAAACGGTCTCATCAATGAGGAGGTATATGTAGCACAACCTCCAGGATTCATTGACTTCGAGTACCCTGAGCATGTTTATAGACTTAAGAAAGCTTTATATGGTCTCAAACAAGCCCCTAAGGCTTGATATGATAGGTTGAAAGCTTTTCTTCTTAAGCATGAATACTCGATGGGAATGGTAGATAACACTCTTTTCACCAAGAAGAAAGATTCAAACATCATAATTGTCCAAATATATGTCGATGACATTATATTCGGTTCAACTTGTCAAGATATGTGTGATGAATTCTCAAAAATCATGCATGACGAGTTTGAAATGAGTATGATGGGCGAGCTTAACTTCTTCCTTGGACTCCAAATAAAACAATTAGATGATGGAATATTCTTTAATCAATCTAAGTATATTAAGGAAATGCTTAAGAAATTTGGATTAGAGATGCTAAGCCAATGAAAACCCCAATGGCTATGGACACAAAGCTCACCAAGGATGAAGAGGGTGAATCCGTAGATAGTACTAAGTATAGAGGTATGATAGGAAGTTTATTGTACCTAACGGCAAGTAGGCCCGATATCATGTTTAGTGTCTGCCTTTGTGCTCGCTTTCAAGAAGATCTCAAAATTTCTCATTTAGAAGCGGTTAAGCGTATCTTCCGATACATTAAAGGCACTATGCACTTAGGATTATGGTATCCTAAGGGGACCGGCATAGAAACTATAGTTTATGCCGACTCTGATCATGTGGATCGAAAAAGCACTAGTAGCATTTGTACCTTCATGGGTTGTTGCTTAACTTCTTGGTTCTCCAAGAAACAAACGGCACTAGCTATCTCCACAACCGAAGCCGAGTATGTAAGCACCGGAAAGGCATGTCAACAAGCACTATAGATGAAACAAGCTCTCGTAGACTATGAAATTACACTTAACGATATTCCAATCATGTGTGATAATAAAGGAGAAATAGATTTAAGTAAAAACCCGGTGCAACACTCTCATACCAAACACATTGAAATTCGTCACCATTTTCTTAGGGATAACGTACAAAAGGGTAACATATCTATTGAAAAAGTTCCAACGGAGGAAAACATAGCTGATATTCTCACTAAACCCCTTAAGCGTGAACCATTCTTTTATCTTCGCTTAGGATTAGGAATGATGGAACATATATCATCTTAGATAACATAATAAATTTATTTCCTCTAATCTGAGTCTAGGATTCGTTTGCGCACAAAAATTAAAATTGGGGTGGTATGTGCTATTTTACACATACTTTTGACCATAGATTAAGTGCTAAAAAGACCAAAAACTAAAGTTAAACGCCAAAGATATCGTGTGTTTGTGTTTGTGACTGTACAGGAAAGGATATTGCACAAACGACACCAAAAGCAACCAAAAAGCCTAAAACGAGCACGAGATGTGGAAAAGAGTTTGAAAGTGAAGCCGAAGATGAAATTTGCTTAAGAAAAGCCCGTGACGACGTATTTATTTCTTAAAGGCTCGAGAAAACGAAAGAGACGCTTAATCGAAGTTCATATATAATTATTAAGATAAGCTTTATAAATTCGAGCAAGTGATCACTTTTATGTCTTTGAAGACCTTTGGAAAGCACGTCAACACGCTACCTCAAGTTACAAGGACTTACGTTTAATTTTTAGAAGTTGTAGTAGTCTTGTAATGTAGTTTATGTGTTGTTTTCATGAGTTGTAAAAGTCTAGGGGGCAAAATGTACACGAAGGCAAAAAGGAAGCACCCTTGCTCCTTTAAATACCACCCCTTGGCTTCATTCACAAAGGAGTCTTCATTTTAGTCTTTGTTTTAGTTTTTATTAGAGTAAGGTTTTATTTTAATACAAGTTTTATTTTCAAGTCTTATTTTCTTAAGCTTATTGTCATTCATCTTCATCTTTCTTCTAAGTTTTTACAAGTTTTGAGTTATTGTCAATCTTTGTTTACGTTTTTATCAATCTTTTATAAAAGCTCTTATTAAATCTTGTCACCTTTGCATGTTCTATTCGGAATAAAAAAAAATAATTATGGGTTAGGGTTTTGTTTTTGAGTCGTTGGCTTATTTAGCTTATTTACAAGCTATATATTAGCTTTTTAAACTAGTTTTTACTAAAGCTTTTATGGGATTTTATTTGTTTTTAATCTTTGTTCACGTTAAAAAAGCGTCTAAATCTGTTTTTCATAAGTTTGCGAGTACAAAGTATTAGGGGTTTAGCGAGTTTGCAATTTTTTGTTTTTAAGTTAGCGAGTATGAGTAGAAGTTAGCGAGTATGTCTTTTCATTTGTGTCTAGCGAGTATCACATTAATTACTAGCGAGTATCAAAGTGAAGTTCTAGTGAGTAATGTCATTTTATTTCAGTCCTTGCGAGTATGGACCATATGATAGCTTAGGTACTGGCTATT
>LBNU01036392.1:0-11654 GCA_014162995.1 Artemisia annua | reverse complement strand
TGTTAATACAAATAATGTCAAAAACGTCATTTGCATTATTCGGTCTCTACTAGTTTTGATAATCACAAAATACAAACACACGTTACGTAAAATTACGACTAATAAGTTTTTGAGCGAGAAGACTCGTTTTTTTCTTCAACATCACTTAAGGTATGTACATACATCTACCAACTTGTGTATGTGATCAAAGGACTTATTTTTCATATAGACTTTACATTTTCATGTCACAAAACATTTTTACAAAAGTATTTTTGTATAATTTAAAGAAATGTTTTGTTAAGAAAATATTTCAAATTTCAAATTCATAAGAGCCACATTTCCCGCTCAAAATCGACAAGAATTTTTCACCAGATAAATTTTCACCACGTCAGGACAAAAATGGGAGCGTATGTCGGGACGGTCCCTTAAATAGGCCGACGGTCCCTTAGCGATAAAGGACCGTCTGGTATTTACGTGACCGTCATCTCTTTCCTGGTGTCTATAAATACAAAAATATTCTCTTTCAGAAATCTTCACCTCTTATGCACTGAAACTTTCTGTATTCCCAAATCCTTTCCAAAACATAGTCTTTGATCACATTATCGGGTTCTTGTTTACAAGTGATCACACTCATCATTCCTCTAAAGTGCAAGAGAAGAACATTCGTTGTTAATCAAGAGACGAAGTGTTAAAGAAGAGTCTTACTCATTGTTGCGGATCCATCACCATTTTCATTCATTGTTACTTGTATGTAATAGGACTTGAGTGCAAGTCTTATATTCTGTATTGTGTTATATCGTGCCATCGTGTTGGTACGAGGTGTGAAGCCGCGTGGGCTTTGTTAGATCGGTTCTAGCTAGGATTAGGACTCGACATTCCGCTTAGTGTCGTTAAATTTGGTGTAAGCTTGTGTAAGGTTTGTTCCGTCATAAGGGAGCGTGTTGATGTAGTGTTTGTGAAACTCTCGAGTGTGAGACTCGAGGAATGGAGTAGGGGCGAAGGAGTGAGCTTCGTGGCCGAACCACTATAAATCCGCGTGTCACGGTTTGATCTTTCCTTGCTTTACCTTTACTTATTTACTTGTTATTTATTATATTCGTTGTTGAATTGAATTCACATAAATATCGAATCGAATCATTTTCATAAACACAACTTGTAAAGTAAATTTTCTAAAACGTAATTAATAACGGTGAAACTATTCAACCCCCCTTCTAGTTTCTACAAAATATATTAATCACAAAATATTGAGTACAATGGAATGTGGCTAAAGTACCACATTAACCTCAAGCAACGCTTGAAAAACCTCTACCCACTAAATGCTTGTAAAAAGCCACAAAGAAAAACAAACTAAAAAATTACAGTAACTAAATCACCAATGGGAAAAAGCCAACGCAGGAAACATGAATCGCTATCCATAAACCGCTTCGAAGGAGATTGATGAACCAAAGGAGACTGCCTCCTTAAAAACCTCTCCAAGAAAAAACCCTGAGGGAAAACCTTGGAGGAGGGAAAAAAGAGTACAGCTCTCAGTTGGATCTCCAACGAATAATCCAAAAAGCCAAAAGCAACTTCCAAAGAGACCTCATCTTCCATAAAAAACCAGCAATCAATAGACATCATCATGAATGCATAAGAGAATGAGGCAACTTCCAGACGCTCAAAAGATCTTTCACATTCACCGTCTTCTTAAATCTGCAAGTGAGAAGCTTGAGCCGAACCGTGGACTTGATAAAATTAATAACTTGAGCTTCCGATCTTTTTTNCCAAAGAGACCTCATCTTCCATAAAAAACCAGCAATCAATAGACATCATCATGAATGCATAAGAGAATGAGGCAACTTCCAGACGCTCAAAAGATCTTTCACATTCACCGTCTTCTTAAATCTGCAAGTGAGAAGCTTGAGCCGAACCGTGGACTTGATAAAATTAATAACTTGAGCTTCCGATCTTTTTTGCTTCTTGAATATCCTGTTGTTTCTTTCTTGCCAAATAACATAAGAAGTGGCTGCAAACAAAAGCTTAGAAACAACACTCCGCGTAGACCTTGACTTCGCCGAATAATGAGGAAATTCACAATAGCGTCCAGTGAAGAAGGCATAGAACGAAAACCAGCAAACAACTTCAATGAATCCCAGACCTAAGAAGAAAACATACAATCAAAGAAAAGGTGATCATGTGAATCAGGTTGCAACTCGCATAGCGGGCATTGCAACATAAGACTTTTGAATTTGTAGTGCTCATGAGTTGGTTACTTGATCTAATAACATTTGGTTGAAACTTAAATTTTTATTTAAGTTGTATTGCTTATGACTTGATTATGTAATACTTTTAATTTTGTTGGTAGCAGGGAGATGGTCAATTATTTTATGGGATCAATGGTGATATTGGTAAGTAAATAAGAAATCAGAGACGATGTTACCCGAAGTAATTGAGAATGGGAATTATAACCTGAATATGCGATCACGCCAAACCAAAATATCTTCTTTTGTGATATTTGCCCTTCGGAATGTCCAATCTCAGTATATATAGAAAATCGTGACCTGTTGGTAAGACATCTGTGTTCGCATAGCTTTCATATGAATTAGGCATATATTTAATACGGAAGAAATATTTTATTGTTCTTGGATTCCCAAGCTTTGAAATTAATGAACAATATAGAAGTAGTTTATGTTTTTAAATCTCTTATCGGCTAAGTTGTAAGTAATGTCGAAAACCTACATATCATCTGTAATTTTGGTATTCCAAACGTGTTTAAAAAAATAATTTACTTATTGCAAACGTTTAAACCTGTTTTTTTCTTTCCTTCCTTTTTTCATGCGGTTGTAATGGTGGTAAACCTGGTGGGTTGGTGATGGGTCAAAATGGGTTGTATCAAGTTGGTAATCAGTAAGTACGGGTTGACGTAAATCCCAACAAGAATACAAGATGTTGGCATGCTTGTGGATCCTGATTAATGGTTTTTTTGTGACACAAAATAGGCATTTGAATAAGAATACGAATGAAAAGGCCCCCAAAAGTGTAGAAACCCGCAAAAGATGGAAGGGCGCTGTTGAATTTGGAAGGTATTGATTCGAATATCCCTATTGACCCCTCAGATGGTCAAATTTAGGTTTTTGATGTCACATTTATTTAAAATGCGCATTATTAAATATTTACGTATGTCAAACAAAGGGATGCTCTGATATAAATCGGAATTATGTACATTATGTAATTTTCATTCCTTGTGACTATGTGATGGCTAAAGTTTGTTCATTGTGACTCTACCTATACGTATATGCATATCAATTTTGATGCTGAATGCCACTTTGTTGATGTGCACATGATTTGAGATGCTAATTTTCACGATAATTTATATAGTTCGTTATATGATGTCTTTATTGTAGGTGGTGGTGGCAAAGATACCGTCTTGTGAAAGCATGGCTCCGATGGTTAGTTCTAGAGACTTTCCATGAGAACTTGAAAGGATAACTTATAAAACAAAATGCCAAACACTCCTTTATATAGAATATTTGGGTGAATTATATGATGTAAAACGAAAGACGGTTCTTATGAAGATTTAGTGAAGAATAAGGTCTCGACAGTGATAGAGAAGTTCAAAATGTAAAACCCGGTCACTTAATTTTCCTCCCAAAATCATTTGTATGCAGTATGCAATACTATTAAAACTATGGTTTGTTTAGAATATTGGTTAAACTAAGACACTCATTTTTTGGTTCACATAGAGCCACTGATATGACCACTCTCTTGTAACCGTAATTTGTTTTTTAAGATTTCAACTATTCCGGTAAACTAAGCAGATAGGAGAGTGGCCCAGATGCTGAAATATTTCATTCTCACGACTTCTATAACTTCTAAACCTCAATTATATTTTCTGCATATATGGTCATTTAAAATCACTTGATCATCTATATATATAATAGAGCTGGAAAACATTGGTTAAATGCAATATGTATATTGTATACGTTTGGCTCAAAATCATGAATATAGCCTGTTACATGATGCAGTTTTTGAGATTAACCACATGGACAATATAGTTTTTGAGATTAAAAACAAACAAATAGAGAGGTACATTGCTCTCATTGTTTAAACAAAATTCTTTAAACATAATGTACAAAATTATTTGATGTGATGCCCGAGGATGAAAATAATCAGAATATGTGTAATAACAATGACAACAATAGTACTATAATTTACAAGTTTTGAGCATTTGTTCTTTTTCTACGACCTTTCAACACAACTATAAACTATAATTGCAAACTGTAAACAAGTTCAAACTTATTACAACTAATAAAAGTTCTACATATGTTTGATCGAAAATTTTCAAGTACAAGTAAATTGATACAAGTGATTCATCTAATACTTCTACATATGTAAAAGTAAAAATTACTATCAAGTATCAATATAAGTTTATTCTAAGTCAAAAAAATTTAACGATTTGGTCTTTTAATATATACAAATACATTATTCAAGAATAAAAAAATAAAAAAAACTTTATGTGTACACGAGCATTATAACTACACACAGTCGAGCTTTCTTCTTCGTGTAATACAAAGTTAATTACCATCATTTAAAAAAGAAAAATAAAATTATTTGTATTTTAATAGATAAAAATACATTATTCAAAAAATTAGAAAAAAACCCGTGCGTGCACGGGTATTATAACTAGTTTAGAAATAAAAAGAAACTAGTACAATATCTGTGCATTGCCGGGGTATCGATTCAATAATTTAAAAAAGAAAACTTATTATATTTTATAACAAAGGAAAAAAAAATCAACACAACTTTCGTAGTCAATCATCGAAGTACGTCAATTGCAAACCACCTTAAAGAAAAGGGAAAATTGTCTAAAAATACATCGAACTTGCCACTTTTTACTATTGTATACTATGAACTTTTTTTTTCCTATTATATGCATAAACTTTCTTAATCATCCTATTGTATGCATAAACTTTCTTAATCACCCTATTGTATGCATCGTTAGTCCTAACTGAGTTAAAATATTTGCATCGTTAGTCCTCATTGACTATAGAGTTAAAATATTTGCATCGTTAGTCCTCATTGAGTTAAAATATTTGCATCGTTAGTCCTCATTGACATAGAGTTAAAATATTTCCATCGTTAGTCTTCATTGAGTTAAAATATTTGCATCGTTAGTCCTCATTGACCATTCGTACGTTTTTATCAGTTTCGTCCGATTTTATATGTTTTCATCTCTCATGTTTTTATCAAATCTTTTGCCACACTTTTTTTTATCAAATATTTTGCCACATTTTTTATTCTTTTTCGTTAGGGTTTAGGGTTTAGTGTTTAGGGTTTAAGGTTGAAACTCTAAACCCTAATAATTCGGATCAGAAGGGTTTAGGGTTTAGGGTTTAGGTTAAAGTCTCACGAGTTTTGATGTAAAACATCATTCCGGATAACTTTTGTGTTTTACACTTTTAATAATTCGGATAAGAAGGGTTTAGGATAAAAACAATGCAAATATTTTAACTCAATGAGGACTAACGATGCAAATAGTTTAACTTTATAGTCAATGAGGACTAACGATTCAAATATTTTAACTAAATAAGGACTAATAATGCAAATATTTTTACTCTATAGAGTTTAGGGTTTAGGGTTTAGGCCCTAAACTCTAAACACTAAACCCTAAACGAAAATGAATAAAAAATGTGGCAAAATATTTGATAAAAAAAGTGTGGCAAAAGATTTGATAAAGACATGCGAGATGAAAACGTATAAAAATGGACGAAACTGATAAAAACGTAAAAATGGTCAATGATGACTAACGATGCAAATATTTTAACTCAATGAGGACTAACGATGTAAATATTTTAACTCTATAGTCAATGAGGACTAATGATGCAAATATTTTAACTCAATGAGGATTAACGATGCAAATATTTTAATTCTATAGTCAATGAGGACTAATGATGCAAATATTTTAACTCAATTGGGACTAACAATGCATACAATAGGGTGATTAAGAAAGTTTATGCATACAATAGGATGATTAAGAAAGTTTATGCATACAATAGGAAAAAAAAAGTTCATAGCATACAATAGTAAAAAGTGGCAAGTTCGATGTATTTTTAGACAATTTTCCCGAAAGAAAAAGCCATTCTTTTTCAGAAAAAGAATACATTAATTATAAATTAAGGTGTGTACATAACTACTGTAAATGCATACTACTATAACTCGTATACAAACAATACATGAATTCTACTATAATTGGTATATAAACAATATACATCTATAACTGATATAACTTCTGTAACACATTATACTATAAACTATACATGAATTCTACTATAACTGCAGAACTAGGAAAATGATAAATCCTTCTACTTAATGTGCCTACAAATCCTCCTACTCATAGAATCCTGACAAGTGTTAGAACTGACGGTTTGAATGCAGAGAGAGAGAGTGAGTGGGAAAAAAAATACTATTGTGTGTGTAGGCTGATTAGTAGGAGGATATTGTAGAAGGCTTTAGCAATGCTCGCATAACTAATAGAGCAGTTTATTCTTTATCAAACTTCATACACACCTTTATCACCCCAACTGAATCTACTCACATAGTAAAAGTTAAAGTGGTCATTTTGTGTAACCACCCGCAATTTTCATCAATGTCATTTCCACTACAATATCTATATCAAGTATTTTCATGGGTAAATTTTTGCTCTTATTTCATTCTCATTGCATACATGACTCACTAGACCTGCTCACGTATCCACCTAAGTCAAATATCTTTATATCTACATCATATAAACTCATAGTATGTCAAGTCTAAAATCTAAACATCATTACAATAAGTAATCTATCACTCTAACATACTATATCTATCATAATATTAAAACAAACCCTAAACAAGCCCTAAGTGTTTATGGTTATCTCTCAAACCCTAATTTCTTATCTAAACTAGTTTGAAAGTGTTCAAGGATTATGTGTAAGTTACCTTACCAACTTTAGGATATCTTAGTTCCCCTGAACCCAAGTAAAACCCCTTAGAACTTAGGTACAAGTCTCTTAAGCACAAAACCCTAAATAGGTCATTTAGGTCCCGAAACTAGGTCTAAACTTTCCCGATTCTTTAGTACAAGCTACCACCACCTAGTATAAGCTCCCTAAGCCTTAATCTTAGTCACTAAACACTCATAGGACCCTAATCTAGGCACTAAACCCTAAGCTAGACCCTAATCACTCCCTAAGCTAGTTTAAGCCCTAAACTAAGACTAAACCTAGTTTTAAGCTACCTTAAGCTAACAACCAAGCACCACCAACCTTAAGTAGCTTACAAGAAGCTCACACTCCTTCTTGGCACAACCTAGCATCCAACCATACACCACCATAGTAGCTTACAAGTAGGTGATGCACCTACTTGTCACCACCTTCACTTCACGGCCAAATCACCATCAAACACCACCCCTAGCCTGCCTCCTAGCTTCTAATAGTCACATATAGCTGCTATGTATCACCTCCCCCCCTCGTGCCACCACACCACCCTTTTGCTTGGCCAACAAGCTCAACAAGGGCTATAAATACCCTCGTATACTCTCCCATTTCAAACCATCCCTTCCTTTCTTCTCTACCTCANAACCCTAATTGCTTACCTGAACTAGTTTGAAAGTGTTCAAGGATTACGTATGAGTTACATTAGCAACTTTAGGATATATTGGATTTCCTATACCATAGTACAACTCCCTAGAACTTAGGTACAAGTCTTTTAAGCACAAAACCCTAATTAGGTCATAACCTCCCAGAATTAGGTCTAAACTATCCCAACTCTTTACCATAAGCTACCACCACTTAGTATAAGCCTCCTAGGACTTAATCATAGTCACTAAACACTCATAGGACCCTAATCTAGGCATTAAACCTAAGATAAACCCTAATCTCTCACTAGACAAAACTAGGTACAAACTAAACCTAAAACCTAAACTAAGCTACTATAGCACCTCAAACTCCCCAACCAAGCACCCTAGTAGCTTAAGCACCTCAAGTAGGCATCCTAGAACCTCCCTAGCAAGCACACAAGGAGGTGATCCACCTCCTTGTCACCACCTTGAACTCGTAGCACCACCACCACCACAACCGGCCTAGGCAGCCCCCTAGCTACCCATATCCACCCTTAGTCACCCATTTAGGCACCCTTAGTCACCCCTAGCTCAGCTTACTCACCTCCCCCCCCCACGACACCTCCTACTCCCTTTTCTTGCTCGCTACTCCATATGCACCCTATAAATAGCGAGCCCTCCCCTCCATTTCACTTCACACCTTCCTCTCTTCTTTACCTAATATACTTCTGTAGTACTAAGTCCTTAAAACCCTTAGAAGTCGAGTAGTGTGGCTTTGATCCTTGTCGAGTTCTAGTTTTGGCCGAGAAAACCCTAGATCCTAAGTTAGGACTCCCACAACCAAGTAAGCCTTCATTTTTGGTTCTAATAGTCTTAGTAATGACCTAGGATACTTAGGATATGCCTTAGAACCCTTAGATAAGCCTTGATCATTTTCATTTTGAAGTTTTCATTTCGAAACCCTAGTTTTGGAAAAATACGTGTTTATATGTTAAAATGCCTTAACTTGTGCTATAATCTGAATTAGATGACTTAGTTAAGTATATATTAGTTAAACATATGCTAGGAAACTCTTTTGTTTCATAAAAATATAGTTTACATGATTTTAGGACTAGTTTTGCAAATGTTTTCATGCATAAGGGTATACATTGTTAATTTCTAAAAATATGAAGTCCAAGGACTATTTTTGACATTTCTTAGAAGTAATAAGTATAAGGACCTTTTTGCAAAGTTATAAAACCCTAGGATAGAAAGTAAAATAAGTTATAAACTTTTAAGGACTAGTTTTGCAAATATTATTAAGTTAAGGGTATAAAGGGTAAATAGTGAAAGTTATATAGTTTAAGGACCATTTCTATCATTTCTCTAAAATATATAAGTATAGGGATTAATTGTGTAAAAGATAGAAAGTGAAATGCTTAATATGTATATATTTAAAAGTTTAGGGTATAAAGTGTAATTATGCAAACTTGAATGGTATAAACGGACTATTTTCATATAATTATCAAAAACCTATTTTTAGTTAACAACATAACATAATACTAGGGAGCTTCATGTGAGGAGTTTCATTTGGGTATTCGTTTTGACAAGTTTGCTGGGTTTATGATTTAAAGTGCCCTGGCTCCACAAACGTTTACTACATGACCTCTGAATTATGATGGCCCGAACGGTGTTATGTTATACCTAATATCTAATAACAACATGACACAATACTAGGGAACTTCATGTGAGGAATGTGTACTTCTGAATTATGATGGCCCGAACGGTATTATGTTAAGTAACATAATACAATACTAGGGAACTTCATGTGAGGAGTATATATTTCTGGATTATGATGGCCTGAACGGTGTTATGTTATATCTAGAAACCCTAAGAGTGATTACTTAAAAACCTAAACTAGGACTTGACATACACACACCTACACTACCCCCAGGATACGTGAGTGAGCTGTCTAAACCACTACCCTAATTACCTTAGACCCAGGTGAGTTTCATAGCCTCACTATTTTAAATGCTTTACAACCCTGTGATGGGGATAAATGCTTTAAATCGAATACAAGTCTTTTTCTTTGGTTATTGCACGAGTAAACTATCTGCCACCACTACACAACAAAATTCATGAATCTAATCACTTGCGAGTGAACGCGAATATAATTGATAGATCTATTGAAGTTTGACAACTCCCGTTGGTTGCCCTCTCTAAAGGCGCCAATAAGTATTATATTTGAACCTTCTGAAGGATTAACTTTGGCAAGTTATCCTTCCTGTCCCATCATGGTTTGGTCTGTAGACCCCATGATCTGGACTGTTAACGTGTGGTTCATGAGCTTAGTGCAATATACCTTCTCTCTCTAAACTTTTCCATACATAGGGTTTAAGCTGAACCTTGTGGAACTTGTATTCACTCTATATCTACTTAAACCTATGACTCTCACTCAACCTTAGTGTTGACTTTTAAGCATGTTATCCTAGGTAATTGAGCTCTTTAGGAACCCTGGCATGGAGAAGTACTGGACATGAGGACGTCCAGAATAGTTATCATTCATCTGTTTTTGCTTTAAAACGTATCTTAGGGACCTCTCTTTTGGTAAAAGTACATCTTTTACTGTAAAAACTCTGATGAATAAATGAATGATAACACTTTTTTCAAAAACGTCTCTTTTCGAGTTGTTTCTATTATCTTGTCTTTGTTTCCATGAGTAATACCCCAACTCTGAATCCGCTGCGATCTATGAAAAATGGGGGCGTTACAGATTGGTACCAGAGCCTTGGTTATAGAGAACAAAAGGATTTCCCTAAACTATAACCACTTTTTCTAAAAGTCCTCTGTGCCACTAGAATCCCCGAACTTGCCTTTAGACTCCCGACTTGCCTTTAGGTTAAGATTCCTGACTTGCCTTTAGGTTAGATTCCCTGAATTACCTTTAGGATAGATTCCTCACTATTGCCTCTAAGATAGATTCCCCACTATTGCTATTGCCTTTAGGGTATAATATAGGTTAAGGATATGCTAAGATACTTTTCCCGGGTATTACAGTTAGATATGTCTTCCTTTAACAATCCTATCATCGTGTTTGACACAGATGATGAGGATACTTCATGGGATAGTTATGAGTATACCCCGGCTACCCCTACTCACTCATCCTCTGGTTCTAATTCTCTAGAAGAATTAGCCCATGATGTCTTAGTTGCCTTAGCTTTAGAACCCTCCCCGAATGATCCCTATATATAATGGTTATATGCAAGCATATGGTGGTGATATTCCTACCGTACCTACTTTAACTCCTACCCCGTCTATACCTCACTATACTAGTCAAGATTGCTATGTTCCCGAAGCAGTTTCCCCTCCCCGTAAGAAATTACGTATTATACCACCCTCGCCTCCCCCTAGGTTTGAAATAGGAAATAGTTCTTATAAAACGCCTTTAGAAAGGCATGAGGAACAAATTGAGGATATACTTAGTCACTTAGATAAGTTTTCCTTAGGACGTATCGAGGAAGTAGAAAATAAGATTAGTGATTTAGGAAAAGGTAGAGTTATAATCCAAAAAGACTATACTAGGTTAGAAAATGAACTAGAGAAAACTCGTAGTCAAATCTTTAGGTTACAAACAAAATATGAAGGACACTCTGATGAAGTAGTTACAGCACATGTTAGACTTTCCACTATAGAAATGATCATCGAGGATATTAGGGATAGTCATAAGTCTGATATAAGGGATCTGTTAGAAGTAATCAAGGAACTTAAGAACAACAAAGAATCAAAGTAGTAAGGTTATAGACTTAGTTATATAGGTAGTTTAGTTATATAAGTAGTTTAATAGGTAGTGTGTGTTAAGTTTTCACCCTGTAAGATATAGGAACAAGTCGTTTTAAAAGTTATAGTTTTCCTATGCGCGGGATTGCGACCACGCACTAGGGTTTTACTTCTCAAGGGATCTTGAGAAGCTTGCAATCCCCACCAGGCAGTGTACCTGACCGATGTAGTATAGTGTAGTGGCAAGTTGTAACACCCCAACCCGGCAAGGGCTAAAGTGTACATTTATGGAGTCAAGTCAGAACACAAGTGAAACGGAGATACAATACAAGTACAAAACCTACAA
>LBNU01036391.1:6788-20632 GCA_014162995.1 Artemisia annua | reverse complement strand
CGTTCGAATCATAATGGCAATCAACAAGATATTCATGCCGCCGGTGCTGAAAACCGACCTCCCAGCTTTCAAAGTGGTTTATTCACAATGGCTAGTAAATGCTACGCTACTCTTAAGAGCAAACACAAAATGGAAATCTTCTTGTTACATTCTGTTTTGCACTCCTTTCCAAACACATTTAAAATACTAGACCTGGTGACCCGAATGGAACCCCCAGTACCACCTTTCACAGACTTCAGAATGAGACTGATACAACGAAGAAGATCGACAACAAATCATTGCTGATGATCAGCATTCACCTTGGTTGTTCTTGGTCTACCACGCAATCGACTTATGCTACAGTGGATAGTGAAAGAAAGTCTCATGCAGTCTGGGAAAGGTTTAAGAATGCTTATATAATGGAACAAGATATCGGAAACAAGAAATAAACACAATTTTTCTTAGGGGAACATTCGCAAGTTCACTTCAATTCATGGTGAATCCTAGAGTCGTATTATCTCCAGGTTCTGCCAAGATCATGAATGATTTGACACGCATAAACTCACCTCAGAACAAACATTGCTGAACAAAACAAAATCTTTCTGAATGAGCTACAACCTGGAATGGGGAAGATACGTCTACTATTGTTTATAGCACGAAGAATTTGCATGATGTTACTTATGACAGTTCTGTACGATTTCTTGAAGCAAGAATCAGGCCTTGAGGCATAATGAAGTTAGAGCCTGAGATGCTAGCTAAGAACACATGATCCTCTAAGCACTCATTGCTAATACACCATCACTTCATCATTGAACACATCACCATACTCGAACCATTATCATCATTCTTCCACTCCCAACTACATGCAACAGCAATACCCTTAAAAACACAACACACTGCTGCCGATCCACGCAACAACAATTCTACCTCACAACAACAACCAAGTCATTCCACAACAACATATCCACAATTCCAAGAACAAAAGTTCATACTGGATTCTACTGATGCTTTGACAACGAAGCACTTGCTCCTTTTCGACAAAAGCGAGTCCCAAGGACGCTAGTCCCACATCTAAACAAGCAACCAACGAATCTTCATCGAAACGCGTACAATACTGCCAATCAGATGGTATTGCATGCAAAAATGTTGGAGTTATGGGGAATCAGCAAGGATATGCTACGAGATTTCAAATGGGTAAATCAGAATATGGCGAATCAGATGAATCAAGATGGGGTCAGTATGTCGGGAACAAATGGGCAAGTTGTTGGTAATCAAGGTCAGAATGTTGGTTTCGATGCAAAGTGAAAAGTCGTGAAAAGTTGTTGTTGGATCTTTAGGATGAACTTAGGTTGTTGATGTAGATTAGGTTTGATGAGGCGTAAACGGTTGTTCTTAGTGAGTTTGAGTTTTCCCTCCAAAAATCGAATTAGAAAATTTTCTTACCCAAAATTTGAAAAACACTATGGAATGCAATTCTAAGGTTGCACGAAAAATTTGAGTTTCAAAAATTTTGACGCCAAATTTTACCGAAAAAATTTGAATTTTGGCCTAAAAAAGTGAATTTTTGGTCAAAATTTTCAACGTTATACCAAAATTGAAATCTCGCGTAAAAATTGAACGTTTAATCTCCTGCAGAAAATAAATTTTACTCAAATTTTTCCTTACTCTGCTGGATCTTGTTTGATACTCGCTAAGGAACTAACAATCTTCAATACTCGCTATGAATTTTTCGATACTCGCTTTGAAAAGTGTTTTGCAAAACTCGCTATGGAAAAGTGGATCCTTACTCGCTATACCAAAACAATACTCGCTATGAAATAACAAGTTCCAATACTCGCTATGAAATAACAAGTTCCAATACTCGCTATGAAAATCCTCAATACTCGCTATGTAACAAACTTTGCAATACTCGCTATGTGAAAATTTTTTGCTACTCGCTAAGGAGAACAGCTTTCAAACTCGCTATGGAATAAGGTTCAAAACTCGCTAGCAAAACTTTGTTTGTCAAACTCGCTATGAGGTTTTTTCTTACTCGCTAGCACGATAAGAATAAGGCTTACTCTCCTGAACTTGGTCCAAACTCGCTATCAGAATATTCAAAACTCGCTATTATAGGGCTTTAGCCAAAAAAACTTACTCGCTATCCAAACTCAGAAACCCTTAAACCCTTGTGAACGTACTGATGTGAATTTATTTTTTCAAACGAGAACCAAAGTGGGTAAAACCAATTCAAGGATTGTTAAAACTTTAAAACACTAGTGAAATACCCAAAAACCAATAATAACGTGTATAAAACCCAATCAAACGAGACCAAAACTAATCAAAACTAAATCTAAACCAACCTAAATCTATCCCTTGGCGATTGATACCACTTGTAGGAGCCCGGAAACAACCTAAATCACGACCTTATTCAACAAGATCTAGAGAGAGAAAGAGAGATGTAGAGAGAGAGAGATGGGAGGATCACTATGTGTAAAATGAAGAACTATGTTTATTCCACAATGATCAACCAACCTTCTAAATGAAGGTTTACATTATATATATAGTGCATACAAGTCTAGGGCATTTGATAGTTACATGATTGGCCCTTAGACTTTCTAGAGATTGATAAATGAACATATAACTTCTCTAAACGCTTTCTAATGCAACCTATTACATGATTCATTGACTTTAATGACCGACACTTTATAATATAAAAATACGATGCTAACAGATCCATCTAAGAGCAATAATCATTGTACAGTCTGGAGATGGTGCCAATTCCCATACTTAGAGACGATAGAATTGTATGGAATTATAAAAGCACCATAAGACAAGTGTGTCCAGATGCCTTCGAGTGGACACCGGTTGAGTAGAATTCCCATTATAGTGAAGATCATGTGGTTGTGGATAGGACACTGATGTGCTTGTGTCAAGATCTCCTGAAGAAGAAGCTTTAGAAGAAGATTCAGGAGTAAATGTGTCTTTGAACGGAGCAACATCAGGTGGAGCAGATGGATTTACTTCAAACGATTCGTCGACTGCATTACCTTGATGTACGGAAGGAGATTGTATGTATGATGAAGTTGATGAATGACTTGCTGATGGAGCGTCTTGAGCCATTTAAGTAGAACAAGATGGACCATTTTGATCGTTTGGAACATGACCTGCGATGGCTGGTGGTACCGGTGTATCACCAATTGGCGGCTCAAAGTATTCATCAACCACTTGATTAGCCAAGATCTCCAAATCCTTATCGGTAGATGGTACATAAGGTACATGCAGGAGTGGGATACTGTACAACAACTGAACTGGATGGTTCAGAAGACAAAAGTTTAGACGCGGGTCCTACACAGATGTGTGCAGAAGCCATTTGCTCAGACAGCTCATAGAATGTGATGTGAATGGATTCCAAGACTTGTCGGGTTTGTAAGTAGTAGATTCGGTATCCCTTATGATCTGTAGCATAACCAACGAAGAATTCAATGACACTTTAGTGACTGTCATTTGTATGGTAAGAAGACTTTCTATGCTGGTGTTGACATTATTGGGTTAGTGGGTATACTTCTTGCATTAGCGCAGTTGACTAGCCGAACAAAGATGATCCTTTTGTGAGCAATAGTCTCGGTAGACGTTGTTCAAGAGTAGGATCATTTATGGTACCAAAGTACAAGTCATTAACACAAAGGTACTATAGCCACGATTGGTTTTTTGAGGCCTTAGACAACAAGTAGATGTGAGAGGACTGCATTATGTCAAATCAAGATGGTGTACAAGATAGTGACCATTTGCCTTGAAGAAGATTGACACCATCCAATTTTCTGATAAAGTACGGGTGTTTACTGAAAGCTACTTCGAGATTGGAATTCCAAAGTTGACCAACAGATAACAAGCTATGCCCAAGTCCTTCCTCGTAGTATACCCTGGAAATATATTCAGTCATCGGAGACATAATCTCCATACCCCATACGTATGTCAACCTGGTAGTTCCCGAATCTAACTATCCCGATAAACTCATTCATGAAATTTTTGAGCCCTGAGCAATCACTGATTAGTTTAAGAAGATGTTGACATGAGTACCAAACAGAGAGAATCAGTCGGTATGTTGAAGAAGACAGTAATCAACACCTCTTAAACTTTCTCCACCAACGCTTTTGAGGTTCCTGAAGTTGTAGATGCCATGAAATAATCTTAAGCGGGATTTTACAACTCTTGTGACTTAAACCGAGAGATCGATTCTCTCCCGGAATTTTACTAAAGTCAACAAGAGAAACCGAAAGATGTGATATTCGAATAAGACTTAGAGTGAGGTCTTGGATAAGTTACAGTTAGCAATAAGTGTCAAGTCGTGACGAGTCAAGTTACAATAGATCCGATCATAATAAGTCAAGTTGTAAGCATCTAACTCACAAAGTCAAATTACATTCAGACTAATCGAAACGACTCAAGTCACAACAATTCACCAAACACTAATAGTTAACAAATCACTAGACTCTCATAGCTGAGTTAATCACTAGGCACCACCAAATCGTCGAATTTTAGCCTCCTCATTATGAAGCTTTGGTAGCTCAGCAAAGTATCATCTCACGCTTGAATAGTTCTTCGCATCTTTCTTCCAGCTGAAAGGCTGAAGTAATGCGTACCAAAAGTGTCCAGAGACCACTTCCCCCAAGTAGTTGAAGTGATGCAATCAGTCTCATTATATGAAGCTCAAAAACCTGAAGCACACTTGTACCTCTTTTATCATCAGAAACTGTTTCTTACATCTCTTCCCCCGCGTAGGTGGAATAATACACCAAAAGAACGAGTTAGAACACTGATCTTCTCTGTGGTTATGACATTTAACTTCCCGGAATAACTTCAATTAGGAAGAAGTATAAAGCTCATCACGTGTACTCATTGTGTGTTCCGATGTATGTCTCCTTCCCCTTTGCTAGTTTTGATACTTCAGAATCAGCCACACATTATATGCACATACAACTTAAAATTTTGTGAGAAGAACAACATTTGCTTAGATGTATCCAGTGAGAATCAACTGCTAAAGAAACACTCTCTGACTATCATTATCAACCCTTATATTCAGTCGGCTATTGCTATGACGGCTTTGTGCAGTAAACCCGATATTCCCAACTTGAAAATGAAGTAGAATTCCCCGTTCTTGTGACTTAAACTTGCACCTATGTATGACAAAGAGCGGTGTAGAGACTTCATGCAACATCGAATCCCTAAGTACTTTATACTCTTCAACCAACCAACCATCAAGTATAAGACGTACATCACCTCTTGATTATCGACAACTCCGTGTGAGTTGTGACACTGAATGCGATAGTTATTTTGTGGTAATAGAAAGGAAGAATTACCAAAATAACTAGATATCCAAGTCTTCGTCAATGTAGAGATTAAAAGCTCGAACAAGGATCATCAGGATGCTACGTACACTCACCCGTGAAATTTCACTTCAATCTCAAATAAATAATACCAAATAAGCACTGTGATCACTATACAATCCATTTCCAAATTCTTAGCCGACATATTCCTTTATATTCTTGTGGTTGATTTACAAAGTGCACATTAGAAGGAACAACAATCCATGAAGAAGGGGATTCTTCAGAGTCCGGTTTTAGGAAAGGAATACCAGAAGACGGATCATTATTCATGTGCAGCTTCATTATCATGATAGTCATCATCAACACCTTGAAGAATAACTGGAGATTGGGTTTCGTGAGTATTCTGAGAATACTTCAAACTAGTGCATCTTGCTCAATGGAGATGGAAGAAGATGAACCAAGAGCCAACAGAAACCGAAGAAGGAGCTTCAGAAACTAGATGTTCAACATTCTTTGAAGCTTGGAAGTATTCATTAAACATAAATCCCAGTCATTCTAAGTAAATGGAGCATTAGGTGTCAGAGGAGAGTCGAATGACCATTCTTCAAGTATCAATCATCATGTAGTAAGTGAATAAAAGTACACTCAATCATGTAGTTTATTCACACTAAGTTTGCCATTTTTGATTGAATACGCACAAAAACCAAAAATTGCATCCAAAGTAAGTGAATAAGCATACACTCAAAAATTTCGAACGAAGTTTGCCATTTTTGATTGAGTAGCAAGTGAATGAAAAATACTATCAATCAAGTATTTCATTCACCCAAGTAGCAAGTGAATGAAAAATACTATCAATCATGTATTTCATTCACCCTTCTCCCCCTCAAAAATTGCAAACGAGGTTGTAATTTTTTGATTGACCAAGTGTATAAGAATTCGGACAAAGATAGGTAGATCCACTTGATGAATGAAAGAGCATGGAGAAAGCATGAAGCATGTTGTTGAAGATGATCAAAACCAAGAAGATTTCTCTTCTTCCGAAGATAAGGCGCACTGAATCGTACACCTTTCTTTTCATTGATGAACGGGGCCTGAAGTGTTGTCAGCAGACACCATCATGATGAAACTGAATATCGAGGCTTGAACTGCGGTGTTCAAACATCATAGTCATGAAGAACGACCCCTGAACTGATGTATTCAGACGTCATAAAACACATGCATCAACATCGACATTCCAAAACTCTTAAAGCTGGAGAAATGATTGCTTTAGGCCTCCAGACTTTGAGTTTTCTAATATAGTGAATGATTGATGTACCTGCAACTAAGTAAGGACTACCTGCACTAACATCACAAACTTGATTGCATATATATGGGTTAGTGACAATAGTATCCAAACCCTTGGGGGTTTCACGTTCAACCATGGTTTTGCCATCAGTGAACACCTTTCCAGTAGGTATCCACTTAAGTCCAATATTCTTAAAAATTCTACCAGTTGGAATCCACTTATGGCAAGGTCTAGGATCATTAAGCTTCTTATGCATAGTGGAAGGCTTATCGATATTCCTAGTCTCAAAATATTTAGCAGTTGGTATCCACCTAGGATCAGTTATAGGTTTGTTTTGCTTCATATGCATTCTAGATGACTTACTATAACTCCTAGACTCAGCAGGTTGCACCTTAGCAATGTTCCTCAATAAACAAGGAGGCACCATACGAGGTTGTGAGCCTAAGATACCATCCTTATGAAGTAGTGCCCTTTTCCTAGCCTTCTCTAGATCATTGTTCTTATTCAAGTCATATATATTGTACGAATCACGAATCTTAATGCTTGGTTTTGACTCTGTTTTCGAACTAATCCTAGAGGAGCTGGGAGCAGGAGTAGCTACATGTTGAGGTTTAGCAGGACTAGAAGCAATAATCTTAGGCCAATAATGTGGAGTGACTGGTTTTGTCAAAACTTGTTCCGCATCAACTTGGGAGGCAAACCGTGTTTTTGAAAATTTTGGTCGTTCAGATCTATACGCAGTCGGTTGTCTAACAACTGATTGGTTTCTATTCGATTGTGAACCTGGTTTCCCCAAGATTGATGGTTTTGCAAACTTAGTGTTCACACTATTTCCTGTTGCTTTTCTCAGTGCATTTTTTAATGCTGTAATAGTGAAACCCTTATTCATAAGTTGAGCTTTGAATTCATCATTTTTGCCAATCAAAGAGGTCGTTTGCTCAAGATTCTTAGTTTTCATATCTTTGTTTGTCTCGTTAAGATTTTTACAATTCATTTTCAAAGACTCATTTTCCTTAAGTAGTTTAGCCACATTATGTTCCAATTCAATAACAGCACAGACATGTTAAGCTTTAACTTCATAACACATATCACACAATTCAGTAATACGGTTTTTCAGGTTTTTGATTGTCAAGTTCTTTGTTTCTAGCTGAGCTTTCAAATCATTAATCATAAAGAATTCACGGAAATCAGGATGTTCCGGATTTTTACATGGTTGGTTAATCTGAAGACTTTCTTCCTTTTGTTGCATTACAATTTCAAGAGAAATACAATGTTTTTCAAGCTGTAAAAATCTTTTTGAAATTTCATTAAAAACTTCTTTATCAACCATGTCATTTGATTTAAAAGCATCAGCCGTAAACACAGAACTTAACAAGTCATCACGTTCAGCATCCTGATCGCTTTCTCCCCTTTATGACTCATATTTGTTGAATTAGACATGGTATTGCTATCAGTCTTTTCCAACAAATTTGTGTCATAATTGAGTTTGATTTGATCAGTATGCTGACGTTCATTAGAGAGCACATTTTGTTGAACAGTTAAGGGTACCTCAGCACATGACATTTGTACATTAACCGGTCTAAAATCAGCATCCATGCCATGGGTGACTAGAGTCACTGAACTGCTGGTAGTGTCAAGCTTATCAGTCTCTGATCCTTTACGCATCGTGACACCTAACCCAACATCTAAAGCTTTTCCCGAATCTTCAATACCATCACATGATTGTACCAGAGATCCCTTCACTTTGTCGTCATCTAAACGTCTGTGTTGTGCTCTTTCCTCAATGAACGCCTTAACATCACCCATGAGTTGGATGAGTGTATCTCTGAACGTGTCAACCTCAATTCCCGTGTGATCAGCAAAGCACCTTTTAGTCATCTCACTGTAATGGTCATACTCCAGAGTGAATTTTGAATCAAAGAATACTTGGAGTTTGTTAATCACAAAAAGAGCAGCCATGGATCCAATTTTTGAAGATTCTTCTTGGTCAAGTTGTTGTTGTAATTGATCTAAGTAAAGAATCATTGTGTCTGTGAAAGTATGAACATCTTGACCAAAGAGTGTTTCAAATGCACGTTCGAATCCCCTTTTGAAACCATTTCCCTTTAAGAGTACCGAGAGGTGTGAATGAAGTTGTCGGAAGCATTCTATGGAGCTTTTCTCTGCGTTATTGAACAATTTATGTGGCTGAAGAAACTCTTTCTCTTGAGAACTCGAGCATGAGGATTCCATTGTAGTTGATCCAGATTCAAAACCGATAGTCTGTTGTACTTCGTTGGAAATCTTATGGTCATCCATCATGTCGTATAATTTGAGTATATCAGAGATGACCGANCGAATCCCCTTTTGAAACCATTTCCCTTTAAGAGTACCGAGAGGTGTGAATGAAGTTGTCGGAAGCATTCTATGGAGCTTTTCTCTGCGTTATTGAACAATTTATGTGGCTGAAGAAACTCTTTCTCTTGAGAACTCGAGCATGAGGATTCCATTGTAGTTGATCCAGATTCAAAACCGATAGTCTGTTGTACTTCGTTGGAAATCTTATGGTCATCCATCATGTCGTATAATTTGAGTATATCAGAGATGACCGAATCTGAATTAGTCGACATGATTGTGAAAGTGCACGAGATTTTACAATTCTATGATTTAAACCGAGAAATAGATTCTTTCGCGGGATTTTACAAAATCAAGAAAAAAACCGTGAGAAGATGCTAAGTACTTTAGTGATTGAGTGTGAGATGATAAACTTTGCAAGGTATAGTAAGTTATCTAAGTTTAGTCACAACGAGTCAAATCACACCAAGTCAAAGCACAATTAGTCAAATTGCAAGAATCAACTCGCAATGTCAGATTGTAATTGGACAAGTTGTAACAACTCAAATCGCAACCAATCTCAAATCACAGAACTATTCAACTTGTAGCGTATTGTCAACTCACAACAACTTGATCACCTATCAGTGAGTTATCAACCAGCGGTGTGATTTGGTTTGGTTGATGCAAGTTGCAATGGTGAAATTATGGTCTGAAAATTTAAAACCTCAATAACTTCACTCTGGAGGTGATTTGGGCCTCGAAAAATTCGTTTCACGACTTCGTGGTGAAACCTCACAATATTCAGCCTGTTCCGGTCGTTTTGACAGGTATTTCGCTGAAAACGGAGTTACGGTTCAAAAGTTATGGCCGTTTGAAGTTTTAACGTAAAAAGTCAACTTTGGTCAAACCGCTAGAATCTGGTCAAACCGCTGGAATCTGGTCAAACCGCTAACAAGTGACCGCTGACAGATCTAACCGCTGACAGAAACTAACCGCTGACAGAAGATAACCACTGACAAAAGTAACCGCTGACAGAGTAACCGCTAGTAAGTAAACCGCTGAAAAGTAAACCGCTGAAAAGGTGACCGCTGAAAAGGTAACCGCTGACAAAGAAAACCGCTAGAGGAGCTAACCGCTGGTAGCAAACCGCTGAAATAGTACAAAGTACAGCATTATGTTCGCTGACACAGTGTACTAACCGCTGACACTAACCGCTATAATCCCAAACTAACCGCTGCCAAGAAAAAGTTACCGAGGAGAAAACCGCTGCCAAGAAAAATGGTCCAAAATCACTCGTACACTTCACAAACGTAAGATCTAGCCAAACCAACTTATAAACTAGATGAATCTAACCCTTCTAATCCAAGAAGTACAAGAAATAACACAAGAATCACCACGAACAAGTTCTAATATGAATAAAACTTTCCTAAACTAATAGAAACCAAAACAAACCATACACCACAAGTCCTACAATCCCTAGGATGTAACCATGTCTCTGATACCAATTGTAGGATACTAAATAAGCTCACAAACACGTATAGATCTTGTGGTTGGTTCGTTTACATGTAAGAAAGAAAGAAAGAAATGTAGAGAGAGAAAGTTAGAGAGAGAAAGAAGTTGAAGCCTTGAGAGAAAACCAAAAAAAAAAGATTATGAGAAGGCTTACCCTCTCCAAGGATGGAGAGGATATTTATATGTACATGGGTTTTTGCCACTTGGGCGTGCCACTTGGGCTGCGGATCAGGTATACAGTGGGTAAAGACCCGTCCTTCTTCCGCGAACTAATCTACTACTAAACTACGTTTTACTAACTAATATAACTATTACGAGCTAAACAATGCTTAATCATATCTGGGGGTGACCGAATCTTTCTCATACAAAAAACGTATTCCTAACATCTATTGAATTTAGTACTTTCACTTAGATTCCTGTTCCAAAGAGCTTTCTTGAGAACGTTCTTAACATATTCCATTATCACACACAAACACATCTCTTGGTCTTTGATGATCAAATCACTCTCATAACACATACTCAAACTCAACATAAAAGATGTCTCTCTTTAGATCATTCAACCATAGATTCCAAACACAAAGATTAAAATCTTTTTGCATTACACATACATGTGTCGATTACATGTTATTTGTTTGATATGATTGGACATCTTAACATAACCATGATAACTATTTGATTGATTCATGTGTAAATCTTGGTTATATCTTTATGATCACTGCATGCTTATATGTTTCGTGTTACTATATATCAACATGATTTGTATGATATTTTCATTCTTTATTTATATGATGTTTTGCATGATTAACATGTTACTTGTTAACTCATGATATGTCATTTTGGTACATGATGCTTTTATATGATATTTATATATTTGAAAGCTTGTGTCTTTTGTTGTCATTTATTAGATCCATGCTTAGGATGGTCTATATAATACTTGCTCCAAAATGTTATCATATAAACATGGGTTGCATAAATTTTTCGTCTTGTTTCTTTCGTGACTTTGTCACAATATTTGTTCACTTCGTTTGCACTTATAATTTGTCGAAGTACTCTTGGTATGATAAATATTTAGAAGTCGCTTTATCATGCAAATTACTCACATAGATTGTTATATGCTTAAGTTTCTAGGCTTAACAACAAAACAAGTTCACAATGAAGTGTTTTAAATAATGTCATACTCTTGCTTAGTATGATTATTTGTCATGTTGCTATGTGGTAACTTTATGTCTAGTAGTCGAATGCGTTGTTTGTATTAGATAATGTCTTTAGATTTTTATCTTATTGAAATCTTTTGTCACTAACAAATGTGTTTTAGTGGATTGAGAACTAATCACTTGCCTTCTCACTTCATTCTAGCTTTTATATGCTCATCTCGCATAACTATAATCCCTTTATTGCTACGTGGATTAGTAATATGTTTTATGGAACCCCTACACTTGCATATAGTTTTATAGCTAATAGAATTGAGTCTTAGAGATTTGAAATTTGTGTTTGGATATCTTTCAATCAACCTCTTTCTAATTCGCATTAGTGCTTCCGCTTTCCAAAATCACCTCGATAACAATACTCTAATCCTTTCCACCTCCTTTGAGAAAACCACATGCCTCGTCATACGATCATCTCGCATTGATAGAGAAGAGCTACATGACTTCAAGGATAAAGTTCTTTGTATGCTAATCAACATCCCTAAACACTTCAAAATCATTCAATTTCACAAAGTTCATCGCTTTCACTAAGCTCATCGCTTACATTAACCTACAACCTCCTAAACACTTGATCATCATTATTCTTTATACAATGCATTACACAATATGTTGGATGTCCACCTATTGAGGAGGAGAGAAATTCATTCACATATTTGTATTTTGACAAATTGTATTTAAAGAACATCTACTCATGTTTCTTACACCCTGAAATACCAACACATAGGTACACTTCATTTGGTTAAAGTCGATTCACAAAGCCACAAGTGCTTCAAGCCTTTGATATTTTCTCTTTTTAATATTTCAAGCTCTTTTCACCCCCAATACCTCATCAAGTGAAAACACATCATATGTTCGACAAAGTTCTTCATCTCCACAACCAACAACCAATGGAGTCTAGGATTATTCTCAAAACTAGTACTTCACAACTTCATTGTCTAGAACACCATCATAGGATCTCATCCTTTTTCTTCCTCGGCACATATCATGCACGTCATTGTAAGTGCAAGTGATATTTTAATCAAAACTCTCATTCTCAACACGTTGGTCTAATCAACACTCTCCCATCTTATGATGTCATTTTCATTCTCATATAGGTGTTTAGCATCTTATGATGTCATTTTCATCCTCTCATTGTTATCACTTCCTTTAAATTTCATTCAAACATGCATTATGGCAAGATACATCATCTTTGGTAGATGATCAAGTCATATTCGTTGTTTATCCCTCAAGTTGTGAATTTTAGAATTGCATGAGTCGATATGTTTTATCTTTATCTTCCGATATAGCATTTGCTATACACATGAGTTTCTAATAGTTGTCTACACACCACCACCATCTTCCATCATCACTTTCACCAATCATCACCACCATTGATTAGCGAAAACTACTTTTATCAACCTTGGGTCATCTACCGATTTATCACCGCATGAATCCTTCTAGTAAACCAACACCTACATTAGCACCACTTACTAGTAAACAATCACCAACACTAGTAAACAATCACCAACATTGAGCATTTCAACCTCATGTCTTCATTCTAGGCAATTTTTTTAGGTTTCTATCATATTATATTCACGTTTTTATTGTAGTTCTTATTAGAAGAATACACCTTATTTTTCTTATGATGGTTTTTCTTTCTACAAGAATGCACCTCATGAGATCTTTGATATCATGGATCTCTACCTTGAGTCGCTTATATCATTTATATATATATACATCTTATTTTTCTTTGAGACGAAATATTTGCATTAACTCTTTCATTGTACGTTCACCATTATATACGATCAATCGTATATAGCATACTCATCTAAGGATGAAGTTTTGCATCGAGTATTTTTCTTCTTTTATTTTAGGTGCTTCTTGAGACCTTCGAACAAGGAGGAATCTCCATCAAGCACTCTTGATGCATCTTCTATACACTTTGTTGTATAGGACACGTTTGTCTAAAGACAAAGCTTATATTATACTAATTTTTTTTGTAGGATTCTTCATCCTTGCATCATATACGTTGGTACCCTAGCAACGGGGAGTATTGATCAAGGGGGAGTCGATCATACACTAACCTTTGTTTCTTTTGTAGCTTTCTTATCCTTGCATCATATACGATGGTACCCTAGCAACAGGGAGTATTGATCAAGGGGGAGTTAATCATGCACTAACCTTTGTTTTTGTAGCTTTCTTATTTCTTGTGTCATATACGTTGGGACCCTAGCAACGGGGAGTATTGATCAAGGGGGAGCTACA
>LBNU01036389.1:0-14868 GCA_014162995.1 Artemisia annua | reverse complement strand
ACCCCTGATGCTGCTCAAGTACCTTAATCACTGAGACTGCATCAGTGATTAAAGTGCTTACCTTTGGTTGGTTTAAATACCAACTATCGAAGTAAGGTTCTTGAGGTTCTCCCCTGAGATTGGGGAAGACATTCTCACTGATCACCTTGTGGGTTAAAATGATCACTGGTATTTGTCAGTGAGTGTTTGGTGCTATCTTATGTTCAAATCTTGTTGGACATTTAGATCAGTTGCATGACCTAACAAGCTTAGTATCAGAAAATATTATAAGCGACGTTGTACGGTTTTCTCCACCTAAATGGTGCTTGTCGATATAGTGTAGTGAACTCTTGATTTGGGTACTCGAGGAATGAAGTAGGGCGAAGACCAGACCGAACCACTAATAAATCCTTATGTTGTGGTTCGATTTTTTCATCTCTTACTTATTATCTCGCATTTACTTTTATTTTCATGTATCGTCATTAGTTGATTTCACATTAACTTTAATCTAAATTGTCTAAGCTTCAATTTTAAAACGCTAAAAACTATTAACCCCTTACCCTTTCTAGTTTTTCATATAAGCTTATTTAGAAGTATTTTAAACCGAAATTATCTATTAATGACTCTTTTTCTCTGTCATGTCTTTTTGATAAGCTTCTTTTTGTTATAACTAAATTCAAATTACATTTGTCACTCTACCTTACATTGAAAATAACTTTTTGAGTGTTGATACTCACACCACAACTTTTTATACTTTCACCACAATCCGTGCATTACAGTGTTGTACGGTGTGCTATACAGCTTGTACAAAGTGGTGTAACTATCAAATAAAATGGTGTGAGTATCAACACCCTAACTTTATTGATTAGTTTGAAGATACTCCTTATCATAATATATTCAAAGAGGGAAACACAAAAGAAAAAAAAGTAATAAGTTATACATACCCTTCTTCAAATGATTCCAATACTGTTCATAACCTTTTGTTTTTGTTTTGTTATTTTAAAATTTTATTTTTATTATAAACTACAAACTGAAATAGTACGGAACACAAAATATAATATTTGATGAAAATATTAGAAAACCAAAAATATGAAACATTACAAAAACGATAAAAAAATGTTTTGTCCTGTTAATAGGGGCCCGGGGGGACGTGGGTCAAAGGGTACTATTAAGAGCATCTCAATTTTTAATAATAAACTTTTACACTAAAATAGTGTTGAAGTAACAACTCTATAGGATACGAGGCATGCAGAACCCGTGCTACGCACATGCTTCGAATCTAATTGTTAATCACGTATTCTTTATGTGTATTGGCGAGTGTATGCTTAATTATTGTTTAGTATGTTGTACGAATCATTTTGACTTTCTTGTATAAAAATTTAAAAATGTTTGATGTTGTTTTGGTTTTGTGGTGTTGGATTTTATAAATGGGTTTTTGGTTATTACTGTAAGTTGTTATCGCTTTGTTTCTTTTGGTCTATTACTTAGCCCTACAATACTTGTCCATTAGATGGTTTTTGCACCGTAATATGAGCGCACGGGGGTCTATCTAATTGGTCATAGTTTAATGTGCGTTAAATATTTTCTTTATTAAGTTTGTAAGTTAAAGTCTGTATAATAATGTATATATAATAATGCCACATAAACTGTATAAAAATCGTTACAAACCTTTTTAGCTTCATCTCATTTTATTGTACAATTAATTTCATTGAAAATTAACATTGAAGTCTAACTAATATTAATAAATTTTATCACTAAACTCAATTCTAAATAGCTAACCAAATGAATATTAGTTAACGCACTATTAATAATTCCTAAAACCTTTGGACTCCACTATTATGTCTTAAACTTAATTTTTTTAATTTACAAATAGGTTCGAGCAAAAATTATGTATTTTTTCTTTTATATTAATTATTCAAGTTGCATGCTTACATAAACTAATCACGCTAAAAAATATCATTTAACCATTTAACTGTTTCTTTACATACATGCTCGTGCACATTTTCTTGAATCAATTCGCACATGTGAGCTACATCAATAGAAAAATAAATTACTTGTATATAAAAATGCATTAACATAATACATATATCTATATATATTGCATTAGGTTAAATCATCAATTATTCTTGCAACCTTTTCAACTTCATCTCAATCCATAATCGACTTTTAATTCTATACTAATTAATAAATATCATGTGATCAATTCCGGCAAGCCTTGCACTTCCTTCTTGATGTTGTATATACTTCACATTAAATGCACCGGTTTTGTTTTTCGATAAAAGTTTGAACTTTTGCTTATGTTTAAACCTCAAATTTTTTATTTGATATTATAATTTACAAACGGCTTTAAGTCAAAATTATGTATTTTTTCCTTTCTATTCATTACTCAATGTGATATTTTTAATATGTCGTATTTTGCTATTATGGCAAACTCATTTAATGGGCGTAAATATTGGTTTCTCACTAATGATTCTACATATAGAAAAAGAAAACACTTTGCGATGCGCGGACCTTCTTCTTTTCAATAATAATTCAATTGCAGACGATAAATTCATTCTAATATTTCTCAAAGAGCATTCGAAAGCAACTACTTACATAAACTAATCACGCTAAAAAATATCATTTAACCATTTAAATGTTGCTTTACATACATGTTCGTGCACATTTTCTTGAATCAATTCGCACATGTGAGCTACATCAATAGAAAATGCATAAATTACTTGTATATGAAAATGCATAAATTACTTGTATATGAAAATGCATTAACATAATACATATATCTATATATATGCTTATCTATAACAATCACCTAAATATGTAAGAAACAAAGAAAATAGTTTGTATCCCAATCTTTGGTTCCATTTATCTGAGCATGCATGATCTTGTGTGATTTTCATGGTACCTGCGAATGATAACTAAAATTTTTTTTAAAAAAGAAGACCAAGTTAATTACAAAGATCTAAAAGATGTGTGAATCATCTCCAAAATGTTGCAAAAGAGAATTTACATACCACTACCAACAATCAAAGATCTAAAAGATGTGTGAATCATCTTCAAATGTACATACTAAATGTGATTTTGGTCGGTTTATATTGGCATAAATTAGGTTAAATCATTAATTATTCTTGCAACCTTTCTCAACCCTTGCACTTCATCTAACCGACTTTTAATTCTATACTAAATGCCATGTGATCAATTCGGGCAACCCTTGCACTTCATCTCCTTTCATGATTGTATAGTTATTATGAGGCTGCATTGAATTCCGAGCATTAGCTATCTTGTACTCTATGCAATCTTGATGCTTACACAATAAATTATATGACTGAATCTTATAGTATTATAAATTTTTGCAATAAATAAAATGTACTACAATATGCAGCACTAATATTTGCACTAAACACTTTTATCTAGTTTAAATTGTATGTTAACACACAATATACAAAAAAAATAGTTGCAATATCAGCTCATTGTAATCGTATTGATTAAAGACTTATAAACATATACCCCGTAGTTTTTATAAATTAGTTTATCTTTTAATTAAATATCAAAGGTTTAACCAATACTTTTTTATATTCAGTGCTTTACTATGCATTAAAGTTTTGCTACCTATAATGTTAGCATTAGAGAAGTATTTTGTATTTTTTATCATTAAATTAGTGCAAAAAATACCTTTAATACTAACATTTGAGATGCTTAAAAAATAAATAAATAGTAAATCGTAAATTCTTATTTGCTCGTTCTGGGCCAATAGCATATGGTTGGGAACCGCACATGTTACTAAAACATGTATGTTGACATGACATTCCTAATTGGTTTATTTGTTGTTTTAGTATTTCACATTTTTCTCGTCATTGGTTTGTGAAAATTCACACACAAAGATATACTCCCTCCATCTCAAAATTATTATCCACATTTCTTTTTTATGATGTCTCAAAATAAGACAAAAGTTCAATATATAACTCATATTTGTCATATAACTAATTAACCAATCCTAGCAATTTATTTCTTTTATCAAAATAAAAAAAAAAATAAACTTTCATCATTTTTTTAAAAATTAAATATCTCTCAAACCGTTGATTGTTAGGCGAAAAAAAAACATACCATCGCGACGAGAATTAAATTATCTTTCAACAGATATGCATTATTATATGCTTTCGACGAACTTATTTTTTAAAAAAAAGATTGCCCAGAAAGATCACATGTGATTTGTTAAAAGCACACGTGATTCGTAAAAATCAAATCATATGTGATTTTTTACAAATCACATATGATTTGTAAAAATCACATGTGATTCGTAAAAAACCATATGTGATTTGTAAAAATCAAATCATATGTGATATTTACGACTCACATGTGATTTTTCCGAGCGGAAATTAAAAAAAAAAATCATCGAAAGTATATAACAATGCATATCTATAGAAAGATAATTCAATTCTCGTCGCGATGATGTATTTTTTGTAGCTTGAAGATTTTCCGTTTGCAAGATATGTTGTTAAAAAAAATGGAAAATAATTTTTTATTAATTTAGATAAAAAATTGATGGCTATGATTAGTTCATTAGTTTTATGACAAATATGAGTTCTATATTGATTTCACCTCCTCAAAATAATCGTTCATTTTTCTTTTTAAGTAAACACTAGAAAATATTAAGAGAATATTCTGTTTGAGTGGTTGAGATTTATAGTGATCTTATTTTTATTAAAATTTGTGATTTCTCTCTCATGACAATAATTTTAAGACGGAGAGATTACGAGTACTAAAACAACACATTCACGTATATTTTTTGAGGCTTGAAAATGAAGAGTCTATTTAATACCGTTAGTTCGGATAAACGAGTAGATGGATGAAGTTTTTTTGTTCAAGTTATCTAAAAAGAAGAACTTTATTTGACTCAGATGTATGCGACATCTCCTAGTTAGTCGTCTGGAAACGTTTCCGACTCTTCCTAGTCATCCCATATATATAGATCTGGCTAGTTTTGAACTTTTAACTCTTTGTGAGAAACTAAAAACCTCTATTTAGGTCATTTGATGATAGTTCAATAACACTTATTATATATTAGTAGTAAATTTAAACAAATACTTCGGGTTTGTCGTCGAGGTTTTTTCAACAAGTGGTATCAAGAGCAATAGGTTAGTCGTGGTCTTGAAGTTCGAGTGCTAGATCAAGATTTTGAGGTTCGGTTTTCAAATCGTATTTTTTTGAGTAGCGATCGATCGGTAAGAGAACGAAGAAGACGAAAGTTTAGTTTTCTTTTCCTCAAACACATGGGTTACTACAAAGTTGGTAAAAGGCTTGTTGGTTATTCGGGATTTTTATTTGTATAATTAAAAAGTCAAAAACAAGTGCAATTTCGTAAATACAAGGATACTTCTTTTTGGTTTTAGTTTAAAACCACTCAAGTTTGATCTTTTTTCTTTTAACCATTAAACTTGAAGGTTTCTTGTTGCATTATTTTTTTTTGTGGTTCAAGTTTTGATCGTGGTTTGCTTGGGTTTTAAGTTAACGATTGGGTTTGCTTGTTCAAAATCAAGGGTTTAGGGTTATTCTAATTAATTCGATTTGCAGGAAAGGTTTAGAGCAACAAGAGGGATATTGCACACGGCTTGTGAGGCTTGTCGGTAAAGTTGGTTAAGAAACAACTTGACAAGGTTTTTAGCAAGGTATAAGAAGAATGGCTAGTTCTATAACTAGGTTTGACATCGAAAATTCGATGGGAAGAATGACTTCGGGTTTATGGCAAATAAAGATGCGTGCTTTAATGGTACAGCAAGGTTGTGATGCTGCATTAGACACATTACCCGCGGACATGGAAGCAGGAGAAAAAGCTGCTTTGATAAAGAAGGCATACAGTACCTTGATTCTATGCTTGGGAGACCAGGTTTTACGGGAAGTTACCAAGGAAACATCTGTTGCAGGAATTAGGACGAAATTGACTAGTTTGTATATGACTAAGTCCTTAGCAAACAGACTGTATCTAAAGAAGAAGCTGTACACGTACTATATGAGTCCAGGTACGAAACTGGGTGATCATATAGATGAGTTTAATAAGTTGATACTTGATTTGGCGATATTGATATCGAGATTGAGGATAAGGATCAGACACTTATGTTACTTACATCGTTGCCATCGTCTTACGAAAACTTTGTGGAGACATTGTTGTATGGGAGGGAATCCTTGACAATACATGATGTTCTTGCGACTCTGAATTCAAGGGAATTGAAGAAAAGAACTGAAGGCACAAAGGAAGAAATTGGTGACGGGTTATATGTAAGGGGAAGCTCAGATCATTCAGGTAAAGCTCCTTCTAGTGGAAGTTCGCGGTTGAATTCAAGGGGTGGAACTGGTAAACTCAAGTGCTTCATATGTCATTCAGAGGGTCATCTGAAGAGAGACTTGTTAATACAAATAATGTCAAAAATGTTATTTGCATTATTCGGTCTTCATACGTTTTGATAAACACAAAATATAAAGACATGTTACGTAAAGTTACGGTTAATAAGTTTTTAATCGAGGAAACTCGTTTCTTCTACGTATCTACTACAACGTCACTTCAGGTATGAACAAACTCCATACCGACACTAGTAAAGTGATCAAAGAATTTATTTTCACTAAACCTTACATTTTTATGTATGACAAATCATTTTTCACAAAAGTACAAAAGTATTTTTGTGTTTTTAAAGAAATGTTTTATTAAGAAAATAAATTCAAATTCACATGTTGTAACAGCTATATTTCCCGCCAAAACAGTTAAGTTTTTCACCAGATAAACTTTCACCACGTCACGACAAAAAGAGGAGTGTCTGTCGGGACAGTCCCTTAAATGGACTGACGGTCCCTTAGCTATAAAGGACCGTCACCTATATAAAGGACCATCCACGCTCCTCTTGACGCCTATAAATACTGAACTGTTACTTTTCAGAAAACCAATCCTCTTAGCACAAAACATTCTGTTCTTTCTTTCTTCAATCTTTGATCACTATAACATGTTGATATGTGTTTATAAGTGATTCTCTCATCCTCTATGTCAAAGTGCAAGAGAAGAACACTCGAAGTCGTCAAGAATCGAGGTGTTATATGAGTCCACACACAAACGTAGCAAGTGTTACGATTCTCTTCTTCATCCTATTCTCTCATTTGTAAATATTGTAATATTGTGTATCCAACTTGTGTGTGAGTCGTGACTAGTTGTGTTAGGGTGAACATGGACAAAGTTGAAAGTCCAAGAAGTGGTGTATCTAGATTAGACCTTGTAATAGTCTTGTGTAGTGGTGTGTAGACTAGAACTTAGTAGAGTTCTAGTGTGGAGATTAGGACTTAGTGAAGTCCGTGTGTGAAGGCCTGAATCGGGTGAAGGTTCAAGTGAACGGGAGTGCTCGTTCGCGTGAAGGCTTGGATCGTGTGTCGATCTAAGTGGGACAAGAGTGCTTGTTCATGTGGCAACATGGGCCTTGGTGTAGATTGGTTCTAGCTAGGATTAGAACTCGACATTTCGCTTAGTGTCATTAAACTTGGTGTAAGCTTGAGTACGGATTGCTCCGCCTGAAGGAGTGTGTTGAAATAGTGATTGAAAACTCTCGAGTGTGGTACTCGGGGAGTGGAGTAGGACGAAGAGTGAGCTTCGTGCCGAACCACTATAAATCTCGGCGTCTTCTTTGGTTGTGTTTTTTCCTTTACTCTTTAATTTACTTATATTATGTTTTTACAACTAGTTAATTAGATATCACATAACTATTAAAATCAACAAGTTTATAAAAGAAACATAAACGGACCTAAAAGAGGTGAAATATTTTAACAAGTAGTTATAAACGGTGAAACTATTCAACCCCCCCCCCCTTCTAGTTTCTACAATTGGTATCAGAGCCACGTTATCAAGATCTTTAGAGTATACTGTACTTTAAAACTTAAATCGATCTGTGGAGTCTGAAAGACATCTAGAAGGGCATTCTTTGAATGAACCACCATTTTTCGAAAATGATAATTTTATTGAATGAAAAAATAGATTTGAAAGTTATGTGAAATCAATAGATCATGATCTTTGCCATGTTATTTCAATTGGAGATTTTCAACCAATGAAAACAAATTTTGATAATACAAAGTTCAAAAGAAATTTTTGTAAAATATTGAAGCAAAAATATTGATTTATAAAGCTTTGCCGAAAATTGAGTATGAAAGAATAATTTTATGTCAAACGAGAAATGACATGTGGAAAAATCTTTTAATTTTCATCAAGGAAATGGTCAAGCCAAAGATGATGAAAATAATCTTGAACTACTTTTCACATGTGAAAACAAGTCATTAGATAGACATTTAGTTGAACTAGATACATGTACTACTAGTTCAAATGTTTTTGATGTAGGTAATGTCGCCGACAAGGACCATATAAGCAACCTAGGAAGTGAACTCATAAATGAGTCTTGGAGTGATACCGATAGAGAAGACAACGTGTACATTGAATGTGAAACTTGTAAAAAGGTTGATTCTTCAAGTGAGGTACATTCTAAAATTGAACACTTCTGTTATAACCCATTCATTCTAAAGTTTTCAAAAATAGAAAATGAACTTAATAGTCTATGCAACATTAAGTAGAAAATCATTTTCGGAGAATGAATCGTTGAGGTCATACGAAGGTAATCTTGAGAAAGAAGTCATCTTAGAAGATAAAATGTTTAGACTTGAAAGTGGGATAGAAATTGATCTAGAATGTAAAATGTGTCAAGATTATAAAAATGAGATTAAGAAAGCTAATGAAATGGCTAATACACTAGCTAGATTTGAAAAGAGCTCTAAGTCTCTTAAAAATTTGCTAAATAGTCAAAAGACGTTTGGAGATAGAACGGGCTTAGGTTACGATTCATGTAAGTCTTCAACAAGAAAGACAAAACAAATAAAATTTGTTAAACCACTTAGACAAATATGAAATTAATTGTTTTGAAGAATAAGATGTGTTAAAACCAATGTTCTGAAAGGCTCAAGGCGCACTAAGGCGCAAAGGGGGTCAAAGAGCCTCGAGTCGAGGTGCAAACCAAGGCGCGGGATTCATAAATATGAGGCACACTATACATTTAGGTTTTTTATAACATATGTGACAACTTATGCAGCTTAAATAACACAAAATATCAATATTCAATGCATAATGCCACTTAATAGTTATTACATCTAACAAAGCTTGCATTTAAACCCAAAATATCAAGCAAGCAACATATCAGAATCCCTGAACTATCCTAAATCCCTGAATATACATTACAATATATGAGTTTATGACTTATAAAATTTAACAAATTACCATGTATCTCTATCAACTATCAACTATCAACAATAAAAAATCTATAGTTGTGTGGAACACTAGATAACATCACAAACACGCTCATACTTGTGGTTATGGCTCGTTGCATATAAGAAAGAAAAGAAAGAAATGTAGAGAGAGAAATTTAGAGAGAGAAAGAGGTGAAGACTTGAGAGAAAACCAAAAAAAAAAGAAAATGAGATTATGAGAAGGCTTACTCTCTCCAAGGATGGAGAGGGTATTTATATGTACATGGGTTTTGCCACTTGGGCGTGCCACTTGGGCTGCGGATCAGGTATACAGTGGGTAAAGACCCGTCCTTCTTCCGCTAACTAATCTACTTCTAAACTACGTTTAACTAACTATTTAACTACTAAGAGCTAAACAATGCTTAATCATGTCTGGGGTGACCGAATCTTTCTTATACAAAAAGCATATTCCTAACAATCTCCCCCTAAGGGAGGTCACCCCTGGAAAAATTCTTGAATTCTTGCATTGAGATCTTTGTAGATTCTTTTGTAGCTCGTAGTTGTTGATTCTTCATTGATAAACGACTCAAGATGACTTCCTTGATGCATATGATGATCTTTTGACTTTGCTCTTCGTTCTTCATCCATATAATTAGCTTCAAGTCATCTTTGAGTGTATGTGTCTCTTTGTGATGTTGTGATTGTCTTTGTGATGTCATGCTTACACTTTTCTGGATCATGATCGTCTGCATCAGAGTTGTGGAAGCATAGTCGAAGCCCATTCCTTGATCATGATATCTTGAGTTATGATGTTGAAGTGTAACCATGAGATGATGAATCTGCATCTTTTCAGCAATCGGCATCAATCGTCAACTTCTTTGTCTTTGGTGTGATTACGCCTTTCCAACATGCTCATACATCTTTGTTGAGTAGATCTTCCCGGTTGAACAGTTCTGACGTCTCCTTTTAGATGTTGGTATGAGCATGTGGAACTTGAGTGATGGTGGTGAACATGGTNGTTATGATGTTGAAGTGTAACCATGAGATGATGAATCTGCATCTTTTCAGCAATCGGCATCAATCGTCAACTTCTTTGTCTTTGGTGTGATTACGCCTTTCCAACATGCTCATACATCTTTGTTGAGTAGATCTTCCCGGTTGAACAGTTCTGACGTCTCCTTTTAGATGTTGGTATGAGCATGTGGAACTTGAGTGATGGTGGTGAACATGGTAAGTATGGTATGTTGAGCTGCATAAAACTTTGTTTGTAATAAACATACCGGCACTTACAAGTTCGGACTTCGAGATCGTCAACAGCATAGTGTGAAGACTTTCTCTAATCCTTACCAAGGCTGTTCCTAATCGGATGCCCCTGAAAGGACTTTCACTGACATACCGAGGTACACCAACGATTAGGTGAGTCGCTGGAGATCACCCCACGACTGTAGACCTTTTGGAACACCACCGTACACACTAAGCGTAACCCACAAGTGATTACCGAAGTGACCTGCTGTCAGGGCTGTTTGATGTTGACCCTGGCAGGAGTTTCCACTCAATCAATGGGAAATAAATGTGTATATTCCCTCATAAGTGTTCTCGGAAGATTGCTAAGATCTGCGTAGGACTCAAAATATTACATCTGGTGTCCTTAATGTTGAACAACCAGTGTAGAAGTATCAAGTGTTCCTATGAGATCTTTTGATGCATCTCTTGGCTCTAGACTCGATAAGTGCACATTTGGTTATCCTATTCGTAGACTAGGGAGGGGTCTCTTGTTTCAATATCAACTAGCTCTAAGAGACAAGTCGATAGTTTACATTGGTTCCCCGTGAGAATGAAACAAGCTCTTTTAAGAGAACTTGAGTGGATGGGAGGTTTAGTGCAGTGCGTAACTGGGTCCATGACGTCTTTATCTTCAATACCGATGTTACCTTGGTAACAATCAGTAGCATATGAATTGAACCCGGTTTCTGCCCTAAGGTTGAATAATTGGAGGGCTATTTCTTTTCACCCTTTCTCATTTCATTTCTTTTTAATTCTTCAACCCCTTCAGTGCTTACCGAGACTTCATTACTAGAACCTTGTTGGGTTTGTTCCAGTCCTAGCTCAGTCTCAGTTGGCACTCTTCCCTTTCTCACTTTTCTCCTTTTTTCAATCATTCCTAAGGACTTCTAATCTATCTATTGGATTGTCCCTGGGAAGATCCCTCCGGTTCTGGTGGATCATGGGAACATATACCTAACCTAACCATCCTTATAACTCCATGCATTAAATTAAAGTGGTCGGTCTTTTGGTATTTTTCCACATTCGCCATATAACCAAAATCATTGAAAATTCTCTCAAGGTGTTTATGATAAAGAAACACATTTTTGTTAACACCTTGAGAGTTTTATCATTTTTCAAATGCTCCCCCTTAACATGTGCTTATAGGAAGAAAGAAATTTGCACATGTCGGGGTGAGTTGCACTTATTTGAATTGATCGGCTCTTAATAGACATATACCCGAGGGACACGTTTACGTTGCTTAGTTAAAGGGATCCATTATCAGCTTTTAGGTGATAACTAGCCCTAATAACTAACTTGAAGTTGTTAACATTCCTTAAAAAGGAAGTTAGACCCGTCAAAGTATATATCTAAGAAGAGTTTCTCGAAACGGTACTATCTACTTTGACCAGTCCTCTTCGAGACACGTTTACATCACTGGTAAACCAGCTTGAAATTATTACCCGGCCAGGACTAGTCTTTTCGATTCACGACTTTTCATGTTTCGTCAATTCATGAGTCAAATTCTGAGTCATAATCAATTCACGGTTTCTACTTGATTTTGTAAAATCCCGCGAAAGACTCTTAGCCACTTGCTCCCCCTCAATATGTGCACATTGATTGAATCAATTTTTAAAGTCTATAAAACTTTGGCACATACGGGTGAGCTTACGTTCGAGATCATTTATTCATCATTATTAAACACATGCTACCCCTCAATATGTGCTTTGTTCATAATCCAAAATCTTTAAAATTTTAGCACATACGGGAGCGATCTTTTGAGACCAAAAACATCTTTATAAGTCCAAAAACATCACATTTAATCACTTGCTCCCCCTTAATATGTGCTTTGATTAAAATCCAAAATCTTTAACATTTTAGCACATAAGGAAGCGTTCTCGTAAGTCCAAAAACATTCTTTTAAGTTCCAAAAACATCACTTTTAAATCAGTTTTCATATTTAAATCACATTCTCTCCCCCATCATAAAATTTCAAATCTTTTGAGATTTTGTGATCCCAATTGATTTAAATGATTTTCGAAGAAGCTTTGGAGAGAAATGTGATAAGATTTTAAACTTTTACTGATTTTGAGACACTTTTCGGTTTTTCACTGTTGCTGGTGCACAAAGTTTTTAAAGGTACAGAAATTTTGAGCAAATACGCTCCCCCTCAATTAATGACCCGTTTTCAATTTTAATGTTTAATAGCCATTAATGTGAGCGGTAACGTATTCGAGAAAATTTAAGACCGATGGCCACCTTGTACACCACAAAATCTCTTTTGAAGAATTTTAGAAGAAAGAGATTTTGGGAAAAGAAGACTTCTCTTCTTTTACTAGAAAGGTTGCACTGAAGCATACAACTTTTCGGATAATCCGCACACAGTGAAAACATGGTAACGTGTTTTTCACGGATTTTGAAAACCGGGTTGCTATCTGAAGTAATAGCAAACCATAATTTAAGCGCGGGTTGCAGTCTGAAGTAACTGCAAGCCATAATTTAAGCGCGGGTTGCAGTCTGAAGTAACTGCAAGCCATAATGTTGAAGCGCGGGTTACAACCTAAAATGACTGTAAGCCATAATTTAAGCGCGGGTTGCAGTCTGAAATAACTGTAAGCCATATAGGCATGTTTTGAAAACATTTTGAACTTCTGACGATGCCAGAAGACATGCCTAAGAAACAAACTATTTTTGGTACTTTTGAGTTTTTCTGATTTTTATGGTTTTTATAGGTTTTATATTTTTGTATTTTTCTTTTCTGGGTTTTAATATATATATATATATATATATTATGAGAAAAGTTCATTTATGGACTAAGTTTTTGTTACATACTAATTTCCATCATGCATTTAATTTAATCTAATGGTAGAGATTAATCTAAGATTTATTATATTCAGCCTGAGTCCTTTTTTTTTTCTTGTATTTTTCTTGACTTTCTTATTTATTCTCATTTTTTTGTTTTTTCTTAATTCACGATATTTTTTTAAATTCACGCTTTTTTTTCGCTTTCATACGTTTTCGTCTGTTTTCATACGTTTCCGTCTGTTTTCATATGTTTTCATATGTTTTCATCCATTTTCATACGTTTTCGACTGTTTTCAGACATCCTTATATTTTTTCGTCCGTTTTCCTACATTTTAATCCATTTTCATACGTTTCCATCCGTTTTCTTAAACTTTCGTCCGTTTTCATTCGTTTTCGTCCGTTTTCTTACGTTTTCATACGTTGTCGTCCGTCTTCATACGTTTTCGTCCATTTTCTTACGTTTTCATCCATTTTTCATACGTTTTCGTCCGTTTTCATACGTGTTTTTACGCTTTCATATATTTTCTTCCGTTTTCATACGTATTCTAGCTCGCATTTGATTATTAGTCAACAATCACATGTAATTTTTAGGTAACTTTCAGGTTATGGATAATTGGTCAAAAATCCACATGTGATTTCCAGCTATAATCACTTATNGAACCTTGTTGTATACAAAGCCATAGTCTGATAATTGAGACCTCATCCAAAGAATTTGAGCACAACAAGAAGACATGGAAATGTATTCAGCCTCTGTGGAGGAGATCGACGTACTCATTTGCTTCTTTGATGACCAACTAACCAGTTTATCTCCTAGAAATTGAGCACCGCCCGAGGTACTTCGACGAGTATCTTGACACCCCGCATGATCAGCATCAGAGTAGGCTGTGAGAGCCATTGCAGTGTTTTTAGGATACCGAAGGCCCATGTGAATTGTTCCTTGAAGGTACCTGAAGACTCTTTTGACTACTTCTAAGTGCTTCTTAGTAGGTTTGGATTGATAACGAGCACACATGCAGACAGCAAATAAGAGATCTGGTCTGCTGGCTGTGAGATACATCAATAATCCGATCATGCTTCGGTATTTGGTTTGGTCGACAAGTGCTCCTTCAATATCCTCATCCAGTTTTGTTCTCTCAACCATGGGAGTATCAACAGATTCACATGATTCAAATCCAAATTTCTTTAGTATTTCACACTTGGATTGATTGATGAAGATACCGTGTGAGTTTTGAGAAATCTGAAGCCCCAAGAAGAACGACATTTGCCCCATCATGGACATTTGGAATTCAGTACTCATCTCTTGTGCAAACCTATCACATTCTAGTGGATCGGCAGATGCGAAGATAATGTCATCCACATAGATCTGAACGTGGAGACGATGCTCTCTCAACTTTCTAGTGAACAAGGTAGGATCAACAACACCCTTGGTGAATTGGTTGGCTAGAAGAAATTTGGACAGTGTATCATACCATGCTCTGGGTGCTTGTTTAAGACCATATAGTGTCTTCTTCAAGTGATAGACATGATTAGGGCGTTCAGGATCAACAAACCCCTCTGGTTGACTTA